>NW_020872614.1:144794-149794 GCF_003789085.1 Penaeus vannamei
TAATGGTAATCACTACCATTATCATTATTACCATATCATTATTATCATTAGCAAAAGCATTATCATTACTAGTTTTCATCGCTATCATTATCATCATTGTTGATATTCCTCAAATTACAAACAATATCCTTTGTGCTCAAAGATAGCCCCCTTAATGAGACTATACTTAATTCAATTAAAAGCATATTAGCAATAATTCCTTATCATCTGCAGCTATCGGCCAAGAGAGAGAGCAACAGAGCTTAACTCAGGTCGTTTTATCCATAAAAGAGTTAATTATCCGTTTTATTTATTTATTTGTTTATCTTTTTATATTTTTCGATTTTGGCTTAATATCCTCTTTATTGTCTTCGAATCGCTGATTTCTTTCTTTATCAATTTAGCATTAAGATCACATACCTACAACAACGCATAAACACACACACAACACATCGAGCCGGAAACACAAACGTCACACACACACACGAGAGGAAACACCATAACACACACAGATACACATACACAGAGAGGAAACAAACACATACATACACTACATACAACAAACACACTACACATACACATCACACACACACGGAAAAACAACAAACACACCGAAACACAAACACACACAAGACACACACGCACACGCGAAACACAAACACACAGAAACACAACTAACACACACAGACACACACACACACACACAGGGAAAACACAAAACACCACACACAGACACACGAAAACACAACTAAACACACAGACACACGGATACACAACATACAACACAACACTAAACAGTAGCACATACACACGCACACTAACACACTCACACCGAGCAATACAAACACAAACACACACACCCAGATACGACACAACACAACACACACACACAACAACACTAAAACAGAACACACATACACACACATAACCACTACACACGTAAACAGAAAACAACACACGTACACACACAGATACACATCACACACACTACACACTACACTCGCACTCGGAAGAAACACAACACACACAAAACACAAACACTCAAAGACATTCAAATGGAATTCTATTGGCTTCGTTAGTCCGTAAACCAGTTATTTACATTTCCGATGTTTAAATGAATGAACCTGTCAAAGTCATTGTGTAATGTTTTTTTCTTTTTTAAATTTTATGGTATGAGATATAGATTATCTCTTGGGCAGATATATACACTCTCTAATTCCTTTTATCTCTTTATATTTTGTCGTTGTTTTTTTTCACTATGTTTTTATGCAGGGCTTTTACTTGGTAAGATAGATCCAAAAAAAAAAAAGAAAAAAAATTAAACAACACCAGATTAAGTCAAGTCCCATGTTTTTTTTTTGATTTTTTGTATGACGCTCATTTCACTTGCCTCACTCTGATGTTATTTGTAAGTCTCTATACATTCTGCTTGAACCGCTAAAGAGAGAGGAGAGAGGAGAGAGAGAGAGAGAGGAGAGAGAGAGAGAGAGAAGAGAGAGAGAGAGAGAGAGAGAGAAGAGAGAGAGAGAGAAAGAAAGAAGAGAGAGGAGAGAAGAGAGAGAGAGAAAGAGAAAGATAAGAGAGAGAGAGAGAGAGAGAGAGAGAGAGAGAGAGAGAGAGAGAGAGAGAGAGAGAGAGAGAGAGAGAGACAGGCAGAAGACAAGATAGATAGATAGAGGAGAAAAGATAGATGGTGAGAGAGAAGAGACACAAATAGGACAGATAAGAATACAAACAAAAGAAATATATATACATACAAGGAGGAAGAATCACACAGCTCAAAGAGACAATCAGTAAAGTAAGGAAATCCTTCTACAGATAAAGCTCTCTCTTTCGTCGTTTATCATAATAACAAACAAAATCTGAGAAATACTACGATATGAAATAACCATTGCTGAGTCTCTATTATCTTTTGTAAAATATAATTGTGAACATGGATATTTCTGATTATATTCTTCATCTGCATGGTATTGAACTGTAAGATGTTAACATGAGTATAGACATTCTCACATGCATACAGACTCGGATAGATTTCTACGAATTCTTAGCTATTATTTGAAACTATCAGAGGCAAATATCCTATATGATCATAACTCGCATACTATAACATGTTAGTATAGATATATATGAATACTATGTATAACTTTAACAGATAGACATAATAGACTGATAGAAGTTAACAGTGATGCAGAAATAATATTGATATTCACTGAATGAGAATACAGTAGAGAAGGAAGTAGAGAGACCAAGATAGAAACAGAGCGAAAAATAAAAGTTGACGAAATAAAGTGGGTATAGTCGATATGATGATGAGAGGGATGGTAGGTGATGTATCGACGGATGTTCCTAATAACATGCTATGATTGTAGGTTGCCTATCCCTATATTTAGGGACAACACTATACTCATAGTAGAGTGTAGGGCGTAAGATTGTTAGAAATAGCGCATATTAGCGACAATGAATAGATAGCGAGCAGAGGCGGTGAGTAGGACAATAAGAGGGATATAAGGGGGGAGAATATGCGCGCAGTTAGAGAATAGAGCAACCGATGACTCGCGAGAGATCGAGAGGCTAGACAGGCTCGGATGCCTGCTGGAGTAGTGATGATAATGGTTAATTGATATTAATAATAATGATACTGATAACAATGATGACAATATCCCAATACATAATGGCAAAAAATATGAATGTAGTAATCTTAAATAGTAATAACAATAATAATGATAATTAGCATAATGGCATAATGATGGTACATGGTGTATTGAATAATATAATAAGGATGATAATTAATGATAATAGTCAATAATTGATGATTGAGTTATCATAGGATAATGGATTGATAAATGCAATGAATGATAGATTGAATAATTGCGATAATGATGATTTATAATTATCATAACCGGACTCAGACTCGCACAATAGTAACTCGTCGAATTAGGCTCGGTAATAATAATAAAAGATATAGTTATGATTACAATTAATTACGTACTCTACTAATCGGCAGATAATTACATACATTGGTTTTTTTCATTAGCAATAATTATGGCATTTAATGATTAAAGATACAATAACACATGATCGATATCATAAAACTATTAACTAATAATATTACGAATGCAACAAGTATATTGATAGACGATTAGCAATATACTACATAAACTCTATTAAGCCGAATACATGAACAATTCTGAACTACTCTTATTTACAAATTACTAATTATCAATCAAATAATGAATCGTGTGTATATCTAATATTTAGATATAAAGCCACTCCTCCGAAAACAGTGTTCCCTACTTTAAAAAATTACGTTATAGCTATTAACTCGTGAAATTTGTTCGTAAACTTCAACCTTAATTCCATTTCACATAATTATAGTATGATTTATTTACCAATAATAAAAATGAAAAAATATAGAGTATTGTAAACAAAAAAGAAATAAGATAATAATAACATGCCATCAATTTTTTTTTTTTAATAGTTTTGTATTGTTATTTATTCTTTTATTATTATGTGTTTGGTAGGATGTGCGCGAGCGGTGCCGCAAAATACAAGAACTTAGTCATGCTGTTTTGATATCATTCTATTTGTTCACCGGGGAAAGTGACTCGATTGTGGTAATTGAGTCTAACACAATTTGATAATAAAACTGTATATTCTGTTCGCGTGTGAATTTAAAGATCTATGCGGCTGGTTTCCGCCAGGCATGATTCTCTCGGGCATCATCCTGGCGAAATATATGGTGTATATCAACAAGAACGGAAAAATAACTTGTCTTTCTGTGTGCACTCCTTTTATAACCATATCATATAATCACACTCGTAATAATAAACATTGCGTATACTAGCAAAGTTTACAATTGTGTGTATTATGGGATGATACTGGTGTGGCTCGTGATGTCTCGTATACCGATAGTGGGTAATTAACAAAGTTCTTGATGACTCAAAGGACCTCCTAGGTACCGGTACTACTACGCTCCGGTCTACGTGCCTCTCACTAACAGACACGCGTCGCCATGTTTGTTATTATGTGCTTATCAGCTTCTACGGCACCATCTGTGCTCATTCTAGGAATTAAAGGCCACTACATAGCACCATCTCCTCTGCTATCCTTCACTCACCTGTCACACCACATACATCCTACCATCATCACCACACATCACATCACCATACACCACATCAACCATACATAACTGGCATCTACACTACACACCACTCACTAACTTACACACCCACTCAACCTATCTTAATTCAACACACACACTACACCACACCAAACATCCACACTCTTTCTCACACTACACTCACACACATCTTCTCCTTACCATACACACATCACATTCATCACACACTCACATCATACACATCCTCGCCATGACTCCCATCTACTCTCTTCATAGTCTCCCTATCTACAAATTGCGCAGATAGCATCACGCGTACAGATACATATCTCGCTCAACCCTCTCCTCATCACAGTACTCGTACTACTCATTACCACTACCTCTCTTAGCCCACTATGCGTATATCCTATAGACGTGTTCATAGCCCATCTACTTTCCGTGAATATCTTCCCATGTGCATATGTTTGCGTGTAAACGATAACTTAGCAGAAGCGCAACCAATGTACATGTAGCAGGTTGAACGGAGGCCTCAAGCAAATAGAAATTCCCTGTGTTTGTGCGGTGACATACCTCCTAGTAAGGTCAGACAGACGTATCAAGGGCTTTTGATACTGCGTGTGTGGTTCATGCCTCAAGGAACGCGGCTGAGTGAAGAAGGACAAATTGACAGGTGGGATGAGAGGGACTTACGGCAGAAAGTCACAGCAAAGATGGCCCCTTGGCGCGTTATTTTCACACTCAACTGATCTTCTTGTATAGAATAGAATAGACGAAGAACAGAAGAGAACGGAACAAGAGAAAGATCTAAACTCATCTTTCTTTCTTCTGGTCTGTCTGTCATTCTCTCTCTGTCTGTTCTCTCTAGATAAATAGATAAAAACAAGATGGGCTAGAACGGTGAAAT
>NW_020872614.1:154794-162294 GCF_003789085.1 Penaeus vannamei
TATATATATATATATAATATATATATATATATAATATATATATATATATATATATATATATATATATATATATATATATATATATATAATATATTATATATATAATGTATATATATATATATTATATATATATATATATATATATATATATAATATATATACATATATATATATATATATATATATATATATATATACATATACATATTATATGTATATACATATGTATATGTATATATATACATATATATATATATATAATACATATATATATATATATGTATGTATGTGTATATATATATATATATATATATATTATATATATATATATATATATATATATATATATAATATATATATATATATATATATATATATATATACATATATATATATATATATATATATATATATATATATATATATATATAATATATATATATATATATATAATATATATATATATATATATATATATATATATATATATATATATATATATATATATATGTATATAATATATATATATATAATATATAATATATATATATATATATATATATATATATATCTTGTTTATTCATATGATTCGCAGTACTCTGGCATTTAAGGGAACGATGCCGACAGTTCCAGATAAACCAATAAAGCGGACAAAGCGAAGGAGACAATATAACCCAACTTTTCAACATGTAGGCTTGTCATCCAGGTAACAGGTTTGATGAAAAGCCACCTGTAATTAATGATTCTCCAAAGGGAAAGAGGGATTTGATTACCCTGGTGCTCATTCGAGGAAACCCACCAATTTATTGCCAATTAGTCGGCAGCGCTGACACACACTCTCTTATTTGTAGCGAGAGGAAACCAATCTTGTACCGAGGGCCGTTTCGCTACCTCGGTTTACAAGCCCAGTTCATTTCTTTGTCTATTTGTCTATGTCCTTTCTCGCTCTCTCTTTATTTTTTTCTATTGGTGTGAGTGTCTGTCTCTCGTCTTTCTCGGTTTGTCTGTGTATGTCTGTCTTTTTTTTTGTGTTGATTCTGTCTTTTTCTCAGACTCTCTTGCTCTCTCTGTCTCTCCGTCTGTCCATCTGTGTGTCTCTCGGTCTTTCTCAGTGTCTGTCTGTCTGTCTTTCTGTTTTTGTATTCATTCTATCTTTTTCACGGTCTCTTTGGCTCTCTCTGTCTGTCCGTCTGTCCATCTGTGTGTTTCAGTCTCCGTGTACTTCTGTGTTTATTTTTGTATGTCTATTCTCTTTCTCTTTGTATCTTCATCTGTATGTCTTTCTCACTCTCTGTGTCTCTCTATTTCTCTCGTTCTGTGTCTTTCTCAGTCTCCTGTCTTTTGGTCTGTCTGTGTCTCAGTCTCTCTTTCCTTCTCTGTCTTTTCGTCTGTCTATCTGCTTTTCTCAGTCTTTCTCTTTCTCTGAGTTTGTGTATGTCTGTCTTTTTCCTTTCGTCTGCGTCTTTTCATCTGTCTGTCTTTCTCACTATCCCCTTTTCTGTGTTTCTTCGTCTGTCGATGTGTAAATTCTTTCCCTTGGACTTTGTTTCTCTCTCCTCTTTCTTCCTCTTCCTCTCTCGATTTATAGATGTTTATAAATATGTATATGTATGTATGTATATGTGTATGCATGACCCTAATCATGTATGTATGTATATATGTATGAATGCACATATGCTTGTACGTATACATATGTGTACGTAAGTATATGTATGTCTGCATGCATTTACGTATTTTTACGATATACACACACATCCTTCTCTCCCTCGCTCTCCCTGTTTCTCTTTATCTCCCTTTCATTCCAATCCATTCTGATTCTCTGATTGTTTGTGTTCCTGATTGCCGTGTGCATGCGCCAACTCTCTCGCTGCATCTCTTCCCTCTTCTCTCTCTTCTCTTTTGTCGCTTGATCTCTCTCTCTCTTTCTTTTACTCACTCTGTTTCTCTCTCACTTTCCATCTCTTTCTCTCTCTCTTACTCACGCTCTTTCTCTCTCTCTCTCTAACTTTATCTCTCTTTCTCCTTCGCTTACTCTCTCTCTCTCTCTTACTCACGCTCTTTCTCTCTCTTACTCACGCTCTCTCTCTCTCTTACTCACGCTCTCTCTCTCTCTCTCTCTCTCTAACTTTCTCTCTTTTTCGCCTTCGCCTACTCTCTCTCTCTCTCTCTATATATATATATTTTTTTTCCCCTCTCCCCTCTCTTTCTCTGTCTTCCCCCTTCTCTTTCTCTCTAGCTGCTTTTCCTCTCCACTTCTCTCGCTTTTCCACAAACATTTCCCAAGGTCTTTCTTGAAATGTAAATAGAGTTCTGGTTTTCGTTCATGTCTTGTATTATTCTGTCTCCCTCTCTCTCTCTTCCTTTTTTTTAGATGTTTACTCCCTCTCTTTCCTTCCCTGCTTTTCACTTATTCCCTTTCTCCCCTGGTGTGTTTTTTCACTCTCTCCTTCTTGGTCTTCGTGTTTAAGTTTCTTTTCCTTCTTTTCTTTCTCTTTTGTTGTTTGCTCTCTCTGTAGGTCTATATCTCTCTCTCTCTCTGTCTCTCTTACTCACTCTTTATTTATTTTCCCCCTCCTCTCTCTCTCTCTTTCTCTCTCACTTACTTTCTTTCTTTTTTTCTCTCTCTCTCTTTTTCTCTCACTTACTCTCTTTCTCTCCCTCTCTCTCTCTTGCACCCCCGCTTCTATCTATCTCTCAGTTTCTCGCTCTCTTCTCTTTCCCTCTCCCACTTCTCTCCTCACTATCTGCCGTATAATGTGATATATAACAAAGATCTAGTGACTCTTTGAGAGAGGCAGATCTGTGGTGTAAATGCAGCGAAACTTCTTCTTTCAACCTCTGCTAAATACCCCTTTTCTTAATTTTCTTTCTCTCCACTACCCGTTTCCCTCAAGGCTCCATCCTCCAACATCTATCCCCCTCCTCGGCCCAACACTCCCCCACCCCCTTCTCGTCCTCATCATTACCCCCCTACTTCTTACGCCCTCCTACTCGCCCTCATCAGTATAACCCCCACCTCTCCCCACCTCGTGCTCCCCTCCTACTCGCCAACCATCCCCCACCTCCTACAACCCATTCTCACCTCCATCTCTATGCCCACCATCCATTTTCCCATTCCCACTCCCCCAGTTCTCCATCTATCCTTACTCCCTATCCCCTACCACAACTCCACATCACCCCCTTTGCCAATTCCCAGCAATTCTTCCTCACTCCGTTTCTCCTTCACTCCTATCTCTCATCCTCCACCCTCCACACCTTTTTCCCCCAACCCACTCCCTCACCACTTTTTCTCCACCCCCCATCCCCACCTCTACAACCCATTCTCACCTCCATCCCTATGCCCCACCATCCCCCCACCCACTCCCCATTTCTCCATCTATCCTTACTCCTATCCCTACCACAACTTCCACATCACCCCTGCTTGCCAATTCCCAGCAATTCTTCCCTCTCTCCCCCTCTCTCCTTCACTCCTATCTCTCATCCTCCACCCTCATCACCCTTTTCCCCCACCCACTCCTCACCACTTTTTCTCCACTCCCCATCACATCCCCCTCCCCCACTCCCAAATCCTCTATCCCCCAACACCCAACCAGGGTGAGAACTCAGCACCCGCCACGTAGATTACACTCCTGTGAATATACTTCCTATGCATATTCCTGCGCCAAAATTACCATATTGGAAAATCTCTCCTGAAAAAAAAGAAAAAAGAAAAAAAAAATCTCTGAAAGTTGACAGCCTCCATTTTTATGTGATTTTGTGAGGTCTGAATGCGAGCGACGGGAAAAAAGAGAGAGATTACGTCGATGAACTCCGGTGCAGTTGAATGTGTTTTCCGCTGTGATGGATGTTGTACGGAGGATGTTGGGCTCGAGGCCTAATGATCGCGCGGAGGATGAGTTTTAAGCAGATTCGGCCTGGGGCGTTGGCGGTTTTTTTTTTTTTTTTGTTGGGGAGGGGGAGCTGTTGTTTCTTTTTTTTTGTTATTTGTTGTTTTGGTACATATTTCTCTTTTTTCATATTTATACATACATACATACATACATATACATTATATATATATATATATATATATATATATATATATATATATATATATATATATATATATATATATATATAATATATATATATATATATATATATATATATATATATATAATATATATATATATATATATATATATATATATATATATATTAATATATATATATATATATATATATATATATATATATATATATATATATATATATATATATACGCATATATATATATATTTCTTTACATATCAATTCATAATTCATCAAAAGATGAATAATACATTAGTGTTATACTTCATCTATTTAGAGAAGAGTATCCTTAACAATTAATTTGCTCAATTCCCAAGAGAGTTTCGCAAACATTGGAAAATAAAAATCACGCATTATTAAGCAAGAGGAAGGGAAATGTGAAAGAAAATATAAAACAATAGAGATAGATAGATAGAGAGGAGAGAGGAAGGGAGGGTCATAGAAAGAGAGAATAAGAGGGAAGGTACGGAGAGAGAGAGAGAGAGAGAGAGAGAGAGAGAGAGAGAGAGAGAGAGAGAAGAGAGAGAGAGAGAGAGAGAGAGGAGAGAGAGAGAGAGAGAGAGAGAGAGAGAGAGAGAGAGAGAGAGAGAGAGAGAGAGAGGAGAGAGAGAGAGAGATAGAAGAGAGAGAGAGATAGAGAGAGAGAGAGAGAGAGAGAGAGAGAGAGAGAGAGAGAGAGAGAGAGAGAGAGAGAGAGAGAGAGAGAGAGAGAGAGAGAGGAGAGAGGAAGAGAAGAGAGGAGAGGAGGAGAGAGAGAGAGATAGAGGGAGAGAGGAGATAGAGAGAGAGGGAGAGGGAGAGGGAGAAGAGAGGGAGAGGGAGAGGGAAGAGGAGGGAGGAGGAGGAGGGAGGAGGGGGGAGGAGGAGGGAGGGGGAGATAGGGGAGGGGACAGGGGAGGAGGAGGGGGGAGGAGGGGGGAGGAGGAAGAGAGAAGGAGAGAGAGAGAGAGAGAGGAGAGAGAGAGAGAGAGAAGAGAGAGAGAGAGAGAGAGAGAGAGAGAAGAGAGAGAGAGAGAGAGAAGAGAAAGAGAGAGAAGAAAAAAGAAAGAGAAGAGAGAGAGAGAGAGAGAGAGAGAGGAGAAGAGAGAGAAGAGAGAGAGAGAGAGAGAGAGAGAGAGAGAGAGAGAGAGGAGAGAGAGAGAGAGAGAGAGAGAGAGAGAGAGAGAGAGAGAGAGAGAGAGAGAGAGAGAAGAGAAGAGAAAAAGAGAGAGAGAGAGAGAGGAGAAGAGAGAGAGAGAGAGAGAGAGAGAGAGAGAGAGAGAGAGAGGAGAGAGAGAGAGAGAGAGAGAGAGAGAGAGAGAGAGTGAGAGAGAGAGAGAGAGAGAGAGAGAGAGAGAGAGAGAGGAGAGGAAGAGAGAGAAGAGAGAGAGGAGTGAGAGAAGAGAGAGAGAGAGAGAGAGAGAGAGAGAGAGAAGAGAGAGGAGAGAGAGAGAGAGAGAGAGAGAGAGAGAGAGAGAGAGAGAGAGAGAGAGAGAGAGAGAGAGAGAGAGAGAGAGAGAGAAATGAGAGCGTAAAGTGGAAAATAGAAAATGATATAAGGATAGAAACATTTTCTCATAAATAAATAAGCCATAACTCACAGCTCAATGAAAATTGACTGACAAGGGAGACAAGAAAGAAGAAAAGAAAGAGAAAGGAACACACAAAAAAGAAAGAAAGAAAAAAAAAGAAAAAAAAAGAAAAAAAAATAAAAAAAGAAGAAAGAAATGACAAAGTAAACATTCCTAACTCAAACAAAAACAAACAAACAAACAAATTATCAACTAGACACGACCAGCAACACAGCCTCCAAACCTCCAACACAGAAGAATCTCAATCACAAGTTCTTTATCTCGATTTTATCTCGACAATCCACATCATCCGTTCCGTGTCTATCCTCTATCCCTTTGATATCAAACCATCCATTCCAGCTGGACATTTTTCAAGAGTTTGAAATGCCGCCGCCATCGTTTCGCTACAATAATGACTTCACTTGAATGTTAATGTTCGTTTTTTCAGTGATGTCTTCACGCATGTGTGCACAATGGCTCTCCCGGCGCAAGAGGCGATATAGTTGTAGCGTTTCTCTACGATAGTCCCCCCTTCCCGCTGCTAAGAAAACGGGAAGAGGATGTTAAGAAAACGGAAACGGGATGGAAAAAAAACGGGATATGAAATGGGGATGTTATGCAAAAGTTGGAGGGCCATTTTGCTTAGCTTTTTAACTTGTATTTTTCAAAGTTATGTTATTCTTCTTTTCTCTCTATTTGTTTCTTCCTCTCTCTCTCTCTCTCTTATTCTTTTTCATTCTCTCTCGTTATTTATCTATCTTTCTCTTACTCTTCTTCATTTTTCCCTCTCCCTTCCTCCCACCTTCCCTCCTCTCACTCTCTCTCTCTTTTCATGTATTTTTATTCATCTCTTTCTCTCTCGCTCTTTCTCCTTTCTCTCTCTCTCTTTCTCTCTGTCTCTTTTCCTCTCTGTCTCTGTCTCCTCTCTACCCTCTATCTCTCTCTCTCTTCTCTCTCTCTCCCTCTCTGCTCTCCCTCTCTCTCTCTCTCCCCCTATCTCTCTCTCTCTCTCTCTCTCTGTCTCTCTCTCTCCCTCTCTCTCTCTCTCTCCTCTCCCTGCTATGCACATCACGACGGACGGGAGAGACGCTTAACTCTGAAAACTATGTCATACTTTGGGTTATTTTATTAGTCTAAAGTGGACAGGTTTTGAGAAGGGCCGTCTGCCTCTTCCAAAATTGGTGTTTGAAGCGTTATTTAAAGGCGGTTTAGGAGAGGCGGCAGGGAAGGTCGGTGGAATTTAGGTGTTGAATCACAGTAGACGGCGAAAAAGGATATAAAGAAACGTGTAAAGGTACATTGGACACACGCATAATCACTGCATATGTAGCCCATGCACACATACAAAGATGTATGGATATCGCCCACACGCACGCTCACATACACACATATATAAACATACGCACACAAGCACGCATGTACTTGCACACACACAAACGCGGTATAGTTATTAAGAATGTATGTGAGAATTTGAAGAGATAGAGAGAGGGAGAGAGAGAAGGAGAGAGGAGAGAGAGATCAGAAAGAGAAACTGAGAGAAAAAGAAAAAAGAAAAAAATAGGACTAAAAAACAAACAAACAAACAATGGACGGATAGAAACAAAACAAGAATAAAACCAGAAAATTGGATAAAAAACAAAAAAAAAAAACACACACAAGGGGATCGAAGACACCCATAACTAACAGGACAACAAATTATCCAAAAAGGCACAAGACAGGCTCATTAAAATTTCCAATAATTCCGTAAGAACACTAAGAGGATCAACATCCTTCCGCTAACGAGACCAAAGGGATAAGAATCTCTACAATGTCAAAAAACAAACAAACAAACAATAACACAGAATCGAGGGCTGGAAAAGGGCGGTGGGAAACAACACAC
>NW_020872614.1:182294-189794 GCF_003789085.1 Penaeus vannamei
CTCTCTCTCCCTCTCTTCTCGTCCTTCTTCCCTCCTTCCCCCTCCTTCTCTTCTGCTCTTCCCACCCCCTCTCTTCCTTTCTTCCTCCTCTCTTCTCATCTCTTTTCCCCCTCTCCCCAAATCTCTCTCTCCCTCCTCCCTCTCTTCCTTTTTCCCTCCTCCTTTCTTTCCTTCCTCCATCCGCCACTCTCATCTCTTCTTCCCTCCCTCCCTTCTTTCCTTCCCCCTTTCCCCTCTCTCTCCTCCTTCCCCCTCTCTTCTTTTCCCCTTGCCTCTTAGCTCTCTCTTTTCTTCTTCCCCCCTCCCCTAAACCCTCCTCCTCCTCCTCCTCCTCCCTCCCCTCTCCCCCCTCCCTCCCTCCCTCCCTCCCCCCTCCCCTCCCCTCCCCCTCCCCTCCCCTCCCCTCCTCCTCCTCCTCCCCCTCCCCCCCCTCCCTCTCTCTCTCGTGCATCTGACAGTGTAAACAAGTGTATAAGAAGAGTTCCACATATTTAATGTCACAAACATGGAAAATCCAGGGAAGAAAAGGCACAGAATCTCAATATTTTTCCCTGCGATATGAAAGAAATGAGTCGGATAATAAATGATAATAATAATCAATAATGAACATAATGATGATGATGATAATGATAGAATAATGATGATGAATATTAAAAATAATAACAATATAACACATAAAAAGATAATTGTAGTAAACATATAAAAATAATAATGTAATAACATTAAAATAATAAGATGAGAGATTTAATAGATGAATTAATGATGATAGTAAATGATCCAAACAATATTGGCAACCATAGTTTTCATAGTGATAAGGATTATAAGGATAATGATAAAAGAAATAATGATAATGATAATAGATATAATGACAGTAATGATAGCATAACCATGAGGATAATGATGATAAGAATGGCGATAATAATGATAATGATATTAAGGATGATGATAATAGATATAAAAATACCACGAATAATAGTAATGATGAAGATAAAAATAATAACGGTAATGATGATGATGATGATATGATAATGAATAATGATAATAGTTGTGATGATAATACTCACACCACTAACAAAATAGTATTAATGTGATAATAATAATGATGATGATAATATAGAATTAGAAATAAAGTAAACAAATAAGAACACACAAAAAGAAAAATGAGAAAGAATACAAGGATATACGAAGAAAGAAATGGGACAAACAAATAAAATAAAAACACAGGAAGAACACAACAAAGACACAGAAACATGCATTTCCGACCTTAATTCGATTTCTTGTTGAATTTTCTCCAAAACGACCAAAAAGCTCTATACACAAATAATTTTTTTTTTTTTTTTTTTTTTTTTTTTTTTTTATCCGAAACACGAGTGAATCGCCTGAGTCATTTCGCATTTGTCTTTATTTTTTCTTTCTTTAGCTCACTATGGAACTTTCTCAAGTCTTCACAGATAATCATCAATCACCGATTAAAAGAAAGAAAGAAAAAAATATATATCGTAGTGTCCCGAAGTTCAAGAATTTATTAAAAAAAGTCAAATGCAAGATTAGGATTTTTTGCTCGATAAAGAAACGAAAGATTGCGATTTCCATATCTTGTAAGTATCATTATTATCCTTATATCCTTATTATTATTATCCATATTATTTTATTATTATTGTTATAATTTGTAGGTATTTGTTACGTGGTTTGATGTCTTGTGTGTGTGTGTGTTTTGTTTGTGAAAGTACATGTGTACGTATACTTTTACTCATTCGTATACATATTTTCAAACTCTTGTAGACACGCACGTACGCACAGGAATGCTCACACACACACACACATGTGCACACATACACAGACACAGACAGACACACACACACACACACACACCACACACACACACACACACACAATCACACACACACGGCACAGCATTCACACACACACACACCACACACACACACACATGCGTGGTTGATGTCTTGTATTTGTATTTTGTTTGGTGAAAGTAAATTGTACATATACTTTACTCATTCGTATATCATATTTCAAACTCTTGTAGATACGAACGTACGCACAGGAATGCTCACCACACATGTGCAGATCACAGGACACACACACACACACACACACACACACACACACACACACACATACACACAAACACATACACACACGTAAACACACACACAAACACGTATGCACAGATATTCTCACACACACATATGCACACATAAACAGACACAAACACACACACTCACACACAGACACACGCACACACACACGAAGATGATAAGAAACAAAAAAAAAGATAACAGAAGAATGAATGGCAAAAAGGCAGAAAAATCAGCCTCTGTTTTATTATGGATTAGAAAATGTTCTATGTTCTGTTTCATCCTTATTAATGTGAGCAAAAACAGGGATTATGTAAAGATAAACTGAAAGGTTATACGTGCTCATTTATTTAGAGAAATTAGTAATCAGTTCATGAATTAATGCTTGAAAAGATGAATTGCTGTATTCGAAATTTAGAAAATTAATGTGAATATCTGAATGTATATCTCTCTTCTTTCCTTTCTCTTTTTCCTCTCTGTGTCTCAGTAATTTCCTCTTCCCTCTGTCTCTCCTCCTTTTTTTCTCTCTATCTCTCTTTACCCCCGCCCTCCTTTTCTGTGTATCTCCAACTATCTCTCCTACCTTCTCCCAGTTCTCCTTTCACTGTCACTCTCTCCTTCTCTGTGTATCTCCAAGTCTCTCTCCTACTTTCTCCAGTTCTCTTTTCTCTTTTACTCTCTCCTTCTCTGTGTATCTCCAAACTATCCTACTCTCCTTCTCTTTTGTGTCCCTCTTCTATGGTGTCTCTGCTATCTAACCTGTCTCTCCCAGTATCCTTTCTCCGCCACTCTCTCCTAGTGTATCTCTTATCTCTATCCTACTTACCTCTCTCAGTTATCCTTTCTCCGCCACTCTCTCTTCTCTGTGTATCTCCAACTATCCTACCTTCTCTCAGTTCTCCTTTCTACGTCACTCTCTCCTTCTCTGTGTATCTCCAACTATCCTAATCTACCTTCTCCCATTCTCTTTTCTCCGTCACTCTCTCCTTCTCTGTGTACTCCAACTATCCTATCTACCTTCTCCCAGTCTCCTTCCTCCGTCACTCTCTCCTTCTCTGTGTATCTCCAAGTGTCTCTTCTATCTTCTCCCAGTTCTCCTTTCTCTGTCACTCTCTCCTTCTCTGTGTATCTCCAACTATCCTATCTACCTTCTCCCAGTTCTCCTTTCTCCGTCACTCTCTCCTTCTCTGTGTATCTCCAAGTGTCTCTTTCTATCTTCTCCCAGTTCTCCTTTCTCTTTCACTCTCTCCTTCTCTGTGTATCTCGAAGTATCTCTTTTATTTTCTCCCAGTTCTCCTTTCCCCGTCACTCTCTCCTTCTCTGTTTATCTCCAAGGTCTCTTTCCATCTTTCTCCCAGTTCTCTTTTCTCTTCACTCTCTCCTTCTCCATCTCCAGTCTCTCTCCTTCCTTCTCCCAGTTCTCTTTTCCTTTTCACTCTCTCCTTCTCTGTGTATCTCCAAGTCTCTTTTCCTTCTTTTCTCCAGTTCTCTTTTCTTTTTCACTCTCTCCTTCTCTGTGTATCTCCAACTATCCTACCTTCTCCCAGTTCTCCTTTCTCTGTCTCTCTCTCCTTCTCTGTGTCTCTCTATCTATCCTACCTTCTCCCAGTTATCCTTTCTCCGCCACTCTCTCTTCTATGTGTATCTCCAACTATCCTACCTTCTCCCAGTTCTCCTTTCTCCGTCACTCTCTCCTTCTCTGTGTATCTCCAACTATCCTATCTTCTCCCAATTCTCCTTTCTCCGTCTCTCTCTCCTTCTCTCCTCCTTACCTCCCAAGGCAAAGGTTCAGGCAATGTTAAACAAGAAGGAACATTGTTACTGTAATGTCCAAGTGATATTCAGGTGAGAATGAAATACGAAATATTTTAAATATCTGTCATATAAAGAGAGAAATAAGGCGGATAAAGAATAACAAGAGAAGAACCTAACAGTAAACGAGAGGAAGAGTGAAGTGAACAAATGGGACAAAGGAAGAACAGAACAAAGTCATAAATGCATCCTGAGTTAAATTCGATTTATTGGTGAACTTTTGCTGAAGAGGTCAATACATTTCCTTCGAGTTATTTCGAAAGTTTTTATTTACTCATCTGTTTCAATTGTTTATTCATCTATTTGCTTATTCATATATTTATCTGTTTATATCTCTCCTACAATAGATAATGTCCGAAGCTCAACAGCAAAGCGGCCGAGTGATTTTCGAGTTTTTCTTTTTATTTCATTATATTTGTCTATCTATTTATTTTATTATTTGACTATTTATGTATTTTCATTCCGTGAAAGATCTTTGCCAAGCCTTCACACTTACCTAATAACCACTGATTTTTTTCTTGTGTAAGTACAGATGGAAGATCAAGATTTTATTGCAAATAAAGACAAAAGATTAGTAGAAAAGGAATGAATGAGAATGGAAATCTTGATAATACAAGAGATGTATTTGACCGCTTTCGATTATATCTTCGTCAGAAATACATAGATATAATCGAAACCGGTCAAATACATCTCTTGTATTGTGAAGACACACACACACACACACACACACACACACACCACACACACACACACACACACACACACACACACACACACACACACACACACACACACACACACACACACACACACACACACACGCACACACCACACACCACACACACACACACACACACACACTCTCTCTCTCTATTTTCTCTCTCTCTCTCTCTCACACAACACACACACACACACACACAAAAAAAAAAAAGAACGAAGATTTATATCAACATGAAAAAAAAACGAATGTCACAAAGATCAGAAAAAAATATCAGTCTCTGTCCCATCATCGTTTTTACGGGAAATGAAACATCGTTTGGACTTCTTCCAGTCTGTTGGTCTCGTAAAGAATATCAAAATCAAATTTGGAGCTGGTAATAATTATGCGAAATACGAGATAGTTTCTACGTTCTGTTTCATCCTTATGGACTAGAGCAAACGCAGGAAATATGTTAATATAGACTGAAAAGTTATGCGTGGTCATTTATTTAGAGAAATGAGTAATCTGTTCAGTTGAAGTAATGTCTACATGGGCAGATAGACGAATTACACTCTATTACTCTCTCTCTTTTCTTCTTCCATCCTTTCGCCTTTATGTTTCTCCCTCTCTTTCTCCTAGCTTCTCCCAATTCCACTCTCCGTGTCCCTCTTTCCCTAACTCTAACATCTGTTTAAAAAAAAAAAAAAAAAAAAAAAAAACCATTTTCTTTACATATCCCGTGAGACTGAAATACAAAATATTATAAATATCTAAGTCATGCAAAGAGAGAAACAAGGCGAACAGAGAATAACAAGGGAGGAAGATAATACACGAAGAGATAAGTGAGGCGAACAAATGGAACAAGAACACAACAAAGACACAGCAAAATGATCTTATATTTGATTTATTGATGGATTTTTACCATAAATTCTACACGTCACACATTTTTTCCCTGAAATTCACGAGCAAAACGGAGGTGTGTTTTTTTATCCAAAGGAGGCAGAGAGAGAGAGAGAGAGAGAGAGAGAGAGAGAGAGAGAGAGAGAGAGAGAGAGAGAGAGAGAGAGAGAGAGGAGAGAGAGAGAGAGGAGAGAGAGAGAGAGATAGGGGAGGAGGGAGGAGGGAGGGAGGGAGGGAGGGAGGGAGGGAGGGAGGGAGGGAGGGGAGGGAGGGAGGGAGGGAGGGAGGGAGGGAGGAGAGGGAGAGAGAGAGAGAGAGAGAGAGAGAGAGAGAGAGAGAGAGAGAGAGAGAGAGAGAGAGAGAGAGAGAGAGAGAGAGAGAGAGAGAGAGAGAGAAAGGAGAGAGAGAGGAGAGAGAGAGAGAGAGAGAGAGAGAGAGAGAGAAGAGAGAGAGAGAGAGAGAGAGAGAGAGAGAGAGAGAGAGAGAGAGAGGAGAGAGAGAGAGAGAGAGAAGAGAGAGAGACAGAGTGAACGAGCGCAGTTTCTTATCAAATATCTATCTATCTTTATGTGTGTGTATATGTACACACACACACACACACACATATATATGCACATGAACATAGATAGATGTATGCATGTATGTACGTGTGTATATTTTTGCATGTGTGAGGTAACACTCTCAGATATGAGAAAAATCAACAAAGAAAATTCCCACAGATATAGATAGCAAACTGCTCGATCATTACTTTTTATATGAAATATGACATTGCGAGGCCTTTCACCCGTGCGCTTGAATTAAAAAGATATGAAACTGGTAATGAATAAATGCACAGAGACATAAAATATATAATTATATATATATAATATATATATATATATATATATATATATTATACGCATACATGTATATGTATATACACGCATACATATAAATATAACATATACATACACACACACACACACACACGCATATATAATATATATATATATATATATATATATATGTATATATATATATATATATATATAATATATATATATATATATATATATATATATATATATTATATATATATATACACATTTATGTATTATGAATATATCTCATATATGTATATATATATATATATATATATATATATATATATATATAATATATATATATATACATATACCATACACACACACACACACACACACACACACACACACACACACACACACACACACACACACACACACACACCACACATGCACACTTACACACACACCACAACACACACATACATATGTACACACACACACACACACACACACACACAGAATCATGCACAGAAAGAGATAGTCAGCTACATATTAAACCTGATGGCGATTTGCAATCAGATTTCCGTCGCTGTTTTCCCAACCCAAAGAAGCCACAAATATCGGTCGACTGAAGCGCCGGAACAGATAAATCTGGGACGAACGGATTGCTCCGCGACAGCCTAATCTGCGGCATTTATCATCCGAAATGATGTGATGTCCTTCGCGGGCGTCCAGTCAACGCCGGACACCCTGTATGCTGCGATGAAAGCGGATGTGTATATATATATATATATATATATATATATATATATATATATATATATATATATATATATATATATATATATATTATATATATATATATATATATATATATATATGTGTGTGTGTGTGTGTGTGTGTGTGTGTGTGTGTGTGTGTGTGTGTGTGTGTGTGTGTGTGTGTGTGTGTGTGTGTGTGTGTGTGTGTGTGTGTGGTGTGTGTGTGTATGTGTGTGTGTGTGTGTGTGTGTGTGTGTGTGTGTGTGTGTGTGTGTGTGTGCGCTGCATATATACAAAATCGCGGAGAAAATCACCTATCAGATGGTAGCTTCTCAGAAAAGCTTTTTTTGTGGCGTCATAGCGTGGGGTTGGGAGCTAGGGAGGGAAGGGGGTGGGGGGTGGCAGAGGGAGGTGATTATTGGTCG
>NW_020872614.1:192294-194794 GCF_003789085.1 Penaeus vannamei
GGTTTCGTTGATTTCAAGGCATATTTTTCGAAGGAATTCATCGGTTCCAAATTGTACTTTCGGTATAGGAATTCCTGCATTATATTAGAAGAAAAGCCATGGCCCAAGTACGTACCCGAAGTAGCTGCTGGGCATGAATCAGCAGGAGAGATATGGGTCGAATCTGCATACACTCCACCAAACTTTATCTCAGCCATTCCTGTGAGTAGTATTGTACTGTACTATCGACGTCAAGAGAATACGTGAATTATTTCCTTCTTGTAAATCTCGCGGTTTTACTCTCGAGAAATTGACGGAGAATAAAGATCCAAATCATTTTTAACGTCCTGGTCCTGGTTCTCTGAAGTCGCATCGAGGAATAACCCTTGGTCGAGAACCTCAGGGGAGCTTTTTTCCATTTCTTTCAATCTCTCGAAGGCATTTGCTTCTTGCAATAACGATCTCGTTCATCTCCATTAAGATCTTCCGTTCACCCGTAACTTCTCCGAATCTGAACGGCCCGAAGTTTAACGATTTTATAGAGTGACCTCGCCTGACCCGACAGAGAGGTTCCTTGGCCAAAGTCAACAAGTCGGATAATTCTACTTTTTTCCCCCACGGAATGGGAGGAAACGCCCTTCTCGCTCCTCAATGTTATCTCTTCCTCACTCCTCAAGAATATTACTCGTTCCTCAAGATTATTCTCTTACTCGTTCCTCAAGAATATTCTCCTTTTTCGCTTCTCAATATTATCGACTTTCCAGCGGGTAATTTTATTACCCAGAAAGAGAAAAGAGATATAGATAGATTGATAGTTTGTGACAGAGAGAGAGAGAGAGAGAGAAAGAGAGAAGAAGAGAAAGAGAAAGAGAAGAGAAAGAGAAAGAGAAAGAGAGAAAAAGAGAAAGAGAAAGAGACAGAAGAGGGAGAGAGAGAGAGAGAGAGAGAAGAAAGAGAAGAGAAAGAGAGAGAGAGAAGAGAAGAGAGAGAGAGAGAGAGAGAGAGAGAGAAGAGAGAGAGAGAGAGAGAGAGAGAGAGAGAGAGAGAGAGAGAGAGAGAGAGAGATAGAGAAAGAGAGATAAAGATACATATTCATATAAATGGATAAATAGATAGGTGGACAGGTAGACAGACAGAAGATAAGTAGATAGGTGAACAGGTAGATAGACAGAAGATAAGTAGATAGGTGGACAGGTAGACAGACAGAAGATACGTAGATAAACAGATAGACAGAGAGATAGAAAAAGCGTAACCGAGCATTCCTTCGCTTCGTATCGCTTCCTCGCGTCCGCTGCGTTCCCGCGGGGAGTTCCGCCGTCGCTGGTCTTTTCGAGGCGGAGGCTCACGAGGGAAGCCATTCTTTACAGCAGAAGAAGTGGAGGAAGTTAATTAGAGTGTCGCTGACCTGAGAATAATACTTTTGCAACCGCAGGCAGGCAGGCGGTAGCTTTTGCAACGGCGTGAGTGTGGTCGAGGCGGCGCTGCTACGGCAGGAATTCATTTAACTTGCAAGATTAGTGAATGTCAAGGACAGACATTGTGAAAGTTTTCGTATGTGTGTGTGTTTACGCTTTAGTTTGCATTGAAGGGATTAATTGTTGTCAAATTGTATGTATGAGATGGAGTAAAAGCAGTATACGTATTCTGTCATTAACGAGTACTATAGTCAATAGAAATATAAATAATATATTTAATTATCAACAGCCTTTATCGTGAGATGAAATATAACAATATAATATATTTCATTATACTCGGTGAGGGTGAGATTACACCTGAAGTAAAAATAAAAAACATATTTTACAATTCAAAGGAGACAGACATAAACGTGCTGCAAGCCGAGCATTATCTGTCTGATATCACCGGTGTTAGCGACTGCACTTCCGAAAAAAGGTCGTCAACCTCTGGATATTATCTTTTTTTCTTTTACTTTTTTTCAGAGAAACTTTTTGAATGTGTGTCAGTCTCCATTTTTTTTTCTTATTTTTTAAATTCTAGTTTTTTTTTTTTTTTTTTTTTTTTTTTTTTTTTTTTTTTACAAGTATGAAAGCGAAATGAAAAAAAGACGATAAACTCATGTTACAGAAATTGAGATATGGCCAGAATGGTTGTCTTCACAATAACAGAATTACTCATGATGACAAATTTTGACACAACTCATATTTCTAACGACAAGAAAAACAAAAACTAAAAAAAAAAAAAAAAACGAAAAAAAGAAAAGAAAGAAAGGCCAACATGTTTGCAAAGGACACGATAATAATAGTTCTGCACAGTTATTTCACTTTTTTATTGAATTTAATCATAGTAATAAACGTTTCCCTCGCGACACCAGGATAATGCCACCATAACTCTGCAGAGCCGTGTTGCACAAACTTGTTTTCCCTCGGCTTTGCAACATTGAAATAGGCGCCGTTAACTAATCTGTGTCATCGGGCTTTCCTGGCTTCAGATTTTCGCTTTAACGGATGTCAAATTTCGAGAGATGGCGGCCCTGGCACTCCATCAAGGAAATTCCTACGTTTTT
>NW_020872614.1:197294-199794 GCF_003789085.1 Penaeus vannamei
TAATTACCTACTAATTATTATCTGTGTCTATCCATCTTTATATAAGTATATATATAGACAGACTTAGATTTTTAAAAGAGAGATGAATTTAGAAGATGCACACGTATTCGCATTTCAAATAACTATCATTAACAAATTGTCAATTACCTACTAATTATTATCATCATATTGATCAAAACAAATTATCATCACCAGACTGGCAATCACCTAATCATCATCACCACGAACCTGTTATGAAGGATACTCTACAATGTTTAAATACTCTATAATGTTTAAATATTTATGATATGTTGTTGACGATACTCACTCATGAAACTTTCCCCAAAGGAGGAATGTTGCTTAAAACTCGACGGTAAAGTGGCATTGAGAGAGAACTTTCCCAGCCTTCAAAATTGGTGAAGTTCTTGTATTGAATCGGAATTGAATATGAATCTATTGCCATCAAAGGCATAATTTCTGTGGAATTGCTGAACAGATCTCTTGCGTTATATTCCTTCTTACGTTGTATTTTTCCGTGTTTTTTATATTATTATTTTTTTTATTCCTTATTACGTTATTTCTTTTCGGATAATTTTTTTATGATAACTCATGACGTTATATTTCTTCTTACATTATTTCTTTTCGTACATATTTTATGTAGGTTACTTATCACATTATATTTTTAGTCGTTTATTTTTTCTTGTTAATGAATTTTAGTTACATTTTCGATTTTTATCCTCTGTTAATATTTTTTCTTATTTTTTGCAAATCTTTCATATTTAGTTCTGGTTAAGTGAAACAAAATAAAATAAAGTTTCTTGCAATTTTGTTCTCTAAACAAAGAACACAATTTTTTCTTAATTATTCAAATTATGATTGAGAATGATTAGTATTTCAACATAACCGTATGATCTATAAACAACGTTTCGTGTACTAATTTTCCCTCATAACTCGAAAGGATAAATCACTCATATCACGTTGTTAGTTGATAACAGTTATCGGATATGGACACGAAAGATTCAATCAACACTGCACGAGAGGTATTCCAGGAGACCACACGTTATGGAATCGAATCAGCTGTAACTTCGCCTATTACGGAAGGAGCTAAGATTAGTGGTTTAGTAAACGACTCTGAAGCTGATGGAGGAAAAGATTCGGGTCTGTTCATAATATTGGTGCATTTATGGCCACGAAATTAAAAGTAAAATGAAAAAGGACTGGGAGATGGAACCTCGAAAGCAGGTTTTTAACTCACTAAGCCGTTTTGGATATTTATAATCTGCTGCCAACTCTTAAACTGACACTTTTTATAACAAACGTCTGACTAGAGTGGCAGGGATTCTGTAGTTTTAGAAGAATAAATGAACTGATAAATAAAGCGATTTAAATATTGATTTTTTTTTTTGAAACATTTGTAACTTTGTTCCTTTTAAATAATTTTGGTAGCCTTAGTCTTTCTTGCTCGCTCAGTATTAAAAAAAAAAAAATGTTTCTTCAATTCCATCGGGGTAATTTTAGACGCAGATTAGGAATATTTTAGTATCGAAATAAAGTATTGACACCTTGCCAGGACTTTAAATCTTTCGCAACGTAATTGTTGAGATTCGTCGAACTGAAAGGAACTGGCGTGATTCTCTTAATTAGATGTATTCTAATGTTTTCTAGCTTTTTTTCACTCAAATTCCTCTCAGGATTCGTATTAGCTCGCCTCCCGGGTCATATTCTGAGAGAATCTGGTACCCAACTGTTAATATTTCAAACCATTTATAAATAATGGCAACATAAGCGATTTTCATTTAAGTAAAGGAAATCTCAGTCCACTTTTTTCCACATTTAATATTTCAATGTCGGTAATTGCTATTCATTTTCTCTCTAGTTAAGAATTCAAATATCAATCATAAAAAGCACAGTAACCGAAGCATAAAGAATTCGATGCCATTTTTTCTGCTCGGAACGCTCAGTCGATCTCACGCAGCTCCTGGGTCACGTGCGCCGAAATTCCGTTTAATTATCGGGATTTGCGGTTGATCTGTTCGTCAGGGCGGACCGGACGCCATTTCACGGGGGGATTCGGCGCGATTCACGAAGATATACTTTAGAGAGATTCACTGCAGGCTGGCAAGAGCACGTACAATATGTAAATATGTATGTATATATATATATATATATATATATATATATTATATATATATTATATATAATATACATATATATATATATATATATATATATATATATATATATATATATATATATATATATATATATATATATATATGTTTATGTATGTATATCTATCTGTCTCTCTGTCTCTCTCTGTCTCGTCTCTCTCTCTCTCTCTCTCTCTCTCTCTCTCTCTCTCTCTCTCTCTCTCTCTCTCTCTCTCTCTCTCTCTCTCTCTCTCTCTCTCTCTCTCTCTCTCTCTCTCTCTTCTCTCTCTCTCTCTCTCTCTCTCTCTCTCTCTCTCTCTCTCTCTCTCTCTCTCTCTCTCTCTATATATATATATATATATATATTATAT
>NW_020872614.1:209794-217294 GCF_003789085.1 Penaeus vannamei
TAATTTTGGAAAACGACAATCCTTTTGTAAACTCTACGGAGATACACACCCCATTTCACTACCTCCAACTGTATATAAGCATGTACACTGACCTCTGCAGATCAGAAATCCCTTTTTTTCTGTGGAAGAACCAGGGTTTATGATGACATTTTAATCACATAATATCTAAAGTAGATGGCTAGATAGACAGAGATAGTTATACAGAGTGAAAAAAGAGAGAGATAAAGACGGAAAGAGGAGGAAGGGAGGGAGAAAGACAGACAGAAACTGAGGTGCCCAAAAATTCAGCCAAACATCACACACACACACACACACACACACACACACACACACACACACACACACACACACACACACACACACACACGCGCACGCACGCACGCCACGCACACACACACACACACACACGTAAACACACCCGAACACACACTATTTTTGTCTTTTCTGTTTGTCTTTTACTATTTGTCAAATGTTGCATTAAAAGAATTAGGAAGAATAACACTAGACAACAAGAATGGATAAATACAAACACACACACGCGCGCTCCTAAATATACACAACTCTTAGGTCTCTTATAAATGATGCATGGAAACTCAAACAAAACTTGCATTATTTAATACTGTTTAAAAGAACAGGGATTATTTAGTCCACTAGTAAAATATTTATACTACACGACTCTCTCTCTCTACTACGGTCGTACTGCCTTTATGAATAGTGAATGTGTATTTCTTTGCTTAACTTTTATGAAACTTGGTACTTTGCAGATGTAGTTAAAAGCTGGATCATTAAGTTAGTTGTTCTTTAGTCTTGCTGTGTTCCACGCACTGTCTCCAAATTCATTATATATCTTTGTGTCTTGCAACCACAATCACTGTATTTCAGATTTGATATCATTTCGTAAATCATGATCGAAGTCATTTTTACGACTTTTAAAACTTCCAGGCGATGTTTAGAAGTTCTGGCAGCAGACCTCCCAATAAATTGTTGTGCGGTTTCTTTTTGAAATGCTGGCTTTAGCGGTTGGCAGATGTATGGCGCAGGGTTTTACGAAACAAACTTTTTTTTAGCTTTTTCCATAGTGAATATCGATTTTTTTTCGCTACTTTTAACGAGTGAGGGGAATGTACTATTCAGGATGGAGTAGACTAAAACCCCACAGTCAGAAACACCCATGCAGGGATTTCGAAATAGCTTTTGGATAATATTTATATATGGTTGAATTTTTAGCACCTCACTTTCTGTTTGCCTTTATCACCGTCTCTCTCTTCTTTTCACTCTGTATAACTGTCAATCTGTCTGTCTACCTAGCCATCTACATTCATCTGATACGTGATAAACACTTCATCACATAACCTTTGTTCTTCCACAGAAAAAAAATCTGATCTGCAGCCTTGTAGATTTCAGTCTTGTGTTTAGTTTTCTGTGGTTAACGCAATTAAAGGTTCTCCATGTCCAACATAAACTCGCACACACACACTCACACACACACACATACTCACACATTCACACACATACACACACACACGCAAACACACATATTCACACACACACTCACACATTCACACACACACACACACATATACATTCACATTCACGCAAACATTCACAACCACGCACACAGTCACAACTATGTACACAGACACACACACACACATGCATTTAAATACACACATTCACACACACATTTACAACCACGCACACAATCACACACCACACAAACACACACACATTTATATATAATGTGAATTAAATTACGAGATCATATTCAAAATCTAAAATGTTCATAACGGCACACAACCATTCTGGAAGCTACATGCCTGACTGACAGTGCTATATATTGTAGCAAGTTAAAAAGAAACTGATAAAATTTTATTCCAGCAGCTTTTTTGTAGGATTTCCATGTCAGGGCTTTGGTTTAAATGGAGTGGATTTAAACTACAATATAAAAATGTGGATTAAGCATACAGCCAACATATCCTGCCACGCAAAAACGAAAATGTAGAAATTACCCAACGGTATTGTTCGCGACCGTGCAGAGTGTCGACTCGGCTCTTTGCAAACTTTTACACACAAATTACACAACTAGGTATGATTTAGCGTTGATAAGATGCGATAGAGAGGAACAACTCATTCTTGATGACGAAAGGGTATTTTGAGGTGTACTCTGATATATATAAAGAGGAAAAGATAGCTTCTTTCAATTAATTTCTGAAGTGGAAAATGATCAATTTATAAAGTTTAATTCCTGTAGTTTTACTGGCAGAAAGACTGGGTAACAACAACAACAACAACAAAAATATCATAAGCGGTTGTCAATGTTCAAGCTTCAGAATTATTTTAGAAAGAAAAATATCAAAACAAGAGATCTGCAAACGAGATATATCATTGCATCTTTGAACATTTTATCCTTCCAAATGACACAGTGCACAATAAACCATGGCAGAGTTAGATAATAAAACCGAAATGAACAACCCATCACTCACCTCGCCTCTACAAAGTATGTATTATGTATATTGATATTAAAAGGTGTGAGGAAATGAATATAAAAGTAATGAAAGTGTGTAGTTGTATCAAAAAATAGTTATTCTTCTGATATTGGGCAAGGTCTGGGGGAATATTTTACCTTGCTTCCCAAACTAAACTTTTTAATCGAAATGATTGAGAAAAAAGAAGAAGTGATAAACCGAAATCTAATTAGTCACTACCCCAAAACCACGCACTTCACCATGACACAATAGTCCCAAAATAACCCGTATGTACAGAATGCGTGTGACGTAAGCACGTAGCTGAAGGGATAGGCCGGAGGTGGAGTGGGGGTTGGAGGGGGGGGGGGTGGCAGTAGGCAGAACGCCCATCAGACATCATGTTCGAGTCCGTTTGGTGACACAAATTGCTGACTGACAATAAAGGGGAAAAGAAATGGGAGCATATGTGGTGACAGGTGCTTTCCCTTAGCGTGAGGGAGGCGGACAGAGGGATAGAGGGGGAGAACTAAGGGGAGAAGGAGAGAAATGAATAATAAGAGAGAGAGAGAAGGGAAGGGAGAGGGTGGGAAGGATGTATGGATTGATGGAGGGAAGAGAGGGAAGAAGAGATGAATGATAAGAGAAGGAGAAAGGAAGAGCGTGGGAGGAAGGTGGAGAGGGAGGGAAAGGAGGGAAGGAGAAATTAATGATAAGAAAAAGTAAGAGAAAGGGAGGAGGAGGAAGGAGGGAAGGGAGGGAAGGAGGGAGGGAGGGAGAGAGAAGAGAGAGAGAGAGAGAGAGAGAGAGAGAGAGAGAGAGAGAGAGAGAGAGAGAGAGAGAGAGAGAGAGAAGAGAGAGAGAGAGAGAGAGAGAGAGAGAGAGAGACAGAGACAGAAAGAGAGAGAGAAAGAAAGAAAGAAAGAGAGAGTGAGACAAACAGATGAATAGATAACGAGAAAGGTTTATAAGTTATACAAAAGAAAAAGGGTTACAAAGAGAGTGAGTTAAAAAGACAGAGAACGAAAAAGCACAACAGAAAGACAGAAAAGGTTGGCGAGGACGTGGCAGAGGGAAGGAGGAGAGAGAGAAAAATATGATTTAATACAGTGAACTTCGGTCTAATACCTACCTCATTTTGCAACAGGCTCAACATCCCTACAGAAGCATTTTGCCAGATCATTATTAACGCATTATTATAAAAGATCACTGCAGTTCTGTCTTCCACTCTAGCTGTGACTTAGACGGAATAGAAGAAAAGGAAAATGAAGATGTATCTATGATTAATGGCCGGGTTTGAAGGCTTGATAAATTTTCATCATCAGGAAGTGAAATCAGCCTACCTCTGTCTCACGAGGCAAAAAAAAAAAAAAAAAAAAAAAAAAAAAAAAAAAAAAAAAAAAGAAAAGAAAAGAAAAGAAAAGAAAAGAAATATATATATTGCTCCCTGAGCTTATTGGCTTCTTCGGCAAAAGTTTGGATATTAATCGAGGTGAGTTCAGGATGTGTTATAATTCATCTTGCTTATATTTTACTCGCTATCTAATCCTGTTTACTTTTCACCTGTTTCTATTTCTCTATTTATCATATATTTTGATCATTATCATATTTTTGCGTTATTCTTACATTATGATTCACTTATCTAAATTACTATTATTGCTCATTTATAATCACTTGTTAAAATTAATTCCCTAAAATTCATTAATTCAAAGTCATTCATTCAAATCAATATATTAAGAGTGAAATTCATTCATCAGGGATTAATTCTTGAACATCCATTCACGTATCATTGTATTAAAGCCTTTTGATTATTCGTTCAGTAAAGAATTAACATGATTTCTCTTTTCATCATTTAGTTCTTTATCTATGTAGTTGCCAGCCATGATTTATTATGATGATTATTTCTTATTCTTCTCATTATTATCATAATTATGATTATTATGATAATTATGATCATTGTTCTTCATTTTCTTATCATTACCATTATTGCTGTTAATATAGTCATCATTATTATTATCATCATTTTTTTTTAATTGCACTATCATTATACTTTCATTTTTATTATTATAGTCATTATTATTATCATCAATTATTATTATTATTATTATTATTATTATTATTATTACTATTATTATTATCATTGTTACTATCATTATCATTATTGTTATTATCATTATTATACTTATCGAGGTTATCATCATTATCATCGATATTAATATTATCATCATTATCATCATAATTAATAATGATCATTGTCATCATCACAATTCTTCCTCTTTTCTTCTGTTTATTCTTTTTATCATTATCATTATCAAAATAAATTATTATCATTATTATCATTATTATTATCATTGTTATTATTATTGTTACTTATTATTCTTATTAATTTTTGTTTATTATTATTATTATTATTATTATCATTATTATTTATTATTTTATATTATTATCATTATTTATCATTATTTTATTATCATATTATCATCATTGTTATCATTATATATCATTATTATCACTATCATTATATCATCATATCATAACATCATTATCATCATTATCAGTATTACTCTTGTTATCATCATTATTATTGTTATCATTATCATTGTTACCACTATTATTACTCTTGTGATTATCATTATCATTGTTATTATCATTAATCTTATTATTACTATTATCATTCTTACCATTATCATCATCCTCTCCCTCAACATTATCATCTTTATCACCATCAGCTTTCTCCTTATTTTTATCACCATTATCATTTTCTTTTAAGATTTGTATTATTACCGTTTATGTCTATCCTCATCTGTTCATATAATTTTCATTCATTCTGTAAAGCCGGGTTTGTTAAATCATTATATACGGTGTGTTAACATCTTATGCTTGCTCTGAACGCTAATGGGAGAGCTAGAAATATCCACTACATATCTCCTTTATAATCTTATATAATTTATTATCTTCTTTCAGACATTCTCTTTAAGTGGCTAATAATATCTGTGGCATTCAGACTCTTCTTCAATAAATAACAAGACATTTTAATACACATGAGAAAAGAAAAGAAAAAGAACAAAGAGAAAAGAAGAAGGAGGAGGAGAAGAAGGAGAAGAAGAAGAAGAAGAAGAAGAAGAAAAAGAAGGAGAAGAGAAGAGAAGAGAAAAGAAGAAGAAGAAGAAGAAGAAAGAAGAGAAGAAGAAGAAGAAAGAAGAAGAAGAAGAAGAAGAAGAAGAAGAAGAAGAAAAAAAAGAAGAAATAAAATATATAAAATTTTCTTTTCCAGTTATCCCGAACACAGAAACGAACCAAAATGAAACACCCAACAACCGTTTCCTAACGTTTTCTCAAGTTGGCTTTTCCTAGGTTGAATTGATCTTGTTCTTGGAGTCTTTGTATGGATAAAGTTAAAGAATGTATTAAGTTTAGGGAGTGGTGAGGTTCTTGGAGTGTTTGTGGTTTATAATTATTAAAGAATGTATTAAATTTAGGGAGTGTTGTAGGTTATATAAATTCGGTGAAGGGAGTTGTTATATAGATTTAGTAAAGATTAAGATTAATTGAATGTTGAGGTTATATAAAGTCTGAGGTTATATAAATTCGGTCATATAAAAAAGGATTTTATATAGATTTAATAAAGATTAACATTATTTGAATGGTTAAGCATATAAGAGTAGGGTAAAGGTTCACGTTAGATAAGTAATGAAAATAAGAAAAAGTAGTTATATAAATGAAGTGAATCTTGAAAAAAAAAAAAAACAAATTCCTTAAGAGAAGTGACATATACAATCACCATGATATGAGGACAAACAAACAAATGAACAAACAAGACCCACAATACATATCCCATTCCACACAGATTCCAGAACTAACGCAATTACACGAAGCTAACCCACCAAGCCATAACAGGGAACTAAAGGAAGCCACGAACAATGGAGTTTACGATCACGGAGTCCAAAGCCGAAAAATCCTCTTAGTCTTTGGGGAGCTGTCACCTATGGATGGGGTGGGGTGGGGGGTGGGGGGGGGTAGGGGACACTCCATGAAGCGGTCAAACTCAGAGGGAATATTGGTTGTTTGTGTGTGTGCACATGTGTCCATGTATCTATTCACACACACACACACATACATATGTATATGCATATCATACATATACATACATACATACATATATATATATATATATATATATATATATATATATATATATATATATATATATATATATATATATATATATATATATATATATATATATATATATATATATATATATATATATATATATATATATGTGTGTGTGTGTGTGTGTCGCGCGCACGAACACACACACACACATATGTGAATCATTCATTTAAATTCATTTATTCCGATTTATTAAATTCATTCATCATGGATTCTTCAACATCCATTTATGAATTATTATATATTTCATTTTGTTATTCGTTCAGTATAGCATTAACATGACTTTTCTTTTCATCATTTTAGTTATTTATCTATTTATTTGTCAACTATCATTTATGATAAAGATTATTTCTTATTCTTCTTATTATCAACACCATCATTAATTTTATCCTGAATATTATTTTATGTTTATCACAGTAATTATCATTAATAATTATTATTTATATCTTTTGCTATTTTATTACTATTATCATTATTATTATTATTATTATTATTATTATAATTATCATTGTTACTACTACTACTACTTACTACTACTACTATTATTATTGTTATTCTTGTTAAATTGCTATTATTGCTATTACTATCATTTTCATTATTATTATAACCATGATAATTATCATCGATATCATTACTATTATTACCATTGTTATCATTACCATCATCATCATTATAGTAACAATAATGATAACAATAACAATCATTATTATAATTACTATCCTCCTCATCTTCATCATCACCATCATCTTTAGCAGTACTTTTATTACCATTTTTATTTTCTCTAAAAAAATGTATATTGCCATTTATGTTTATCCTCTGTTCATATATTTTTAATTCATTCTCTACAGCCAGGTTTGTTCAATCA
>NW_020872614.1:227294-232294 GCF_003789085.1 Penaeus vannamei
AAACAGACGGACAGATGAACCGAAAGCTATATGTAAGCAATCAGAAAAAATGATTTCATTTGCGTGCTGTCAGTAATCAAACCTAACATATTCAGGATCATTTACTTTGTCAATTAGAGCAGTTGGCCTTTTTAATAACTATTTAATCAACGGACAAACTCTCGCCGTAATAGCAAATATTAGTGCAATATATATATTATATATATATATATATATATATATATATATATATATATATAATATATATATAATATATATTATTTATATATATTTTTTTTTTTTTTTTTTTTTTTTTTTTTTTTTTTTTCTCGAATTTATTGGCTTGGCTGATTCATCAGTCGACTTTTTTTTTCCATCTTATATACGCATTTTTTCTGGCCAGTAATCTAGCATCATCCAAAAATAAAAAAAAAAAAGAGAAAAAAGAGGAAAAAGAGAAAAAGAAAGAAAGAAAAAAAAGAAAAAAGAAAAAAAAGTTCTATATATTGTTTAGTTAGGTATGACATGTATCTGGTAACCCCTGCTTCCAATGGCCATAATTTTCATTGTCAATTTCCGTACAATATTTCCCATCCTCATGAAGTATATTTTGCTGCGAAGTTGTCTTTGTGGCTGAATAAAAAATTCATGAGCAATAAAGTCGAGTAAAGAATTAATTTCCTTTGAATCGAAAGTTATAACCAAAGTTTTACGGCCATTTTATGCGAACAATTGAATACAAACAGCAATTTCGCGAAGATGAATATAACATTAACAATATTCGTATGTCGACAATGATGGTTTCGCACATCTATAACGAAAACGGTTTTAGTTTATTTAGAACAGCGGATATGACATAAAGATTAAGTGAAATGACTGTTCAAGATATCCGATTTCGTATTCTTAAATGGACATTTCGCGTAATCGGTCCATATTCGAAATCGGCGCTTTCCTTCACGCATTACGGGCTCTAAGGAACACTCCGATTTCGAATTCCATACCGTCGCTATTCTCCGTTAATTCGGAAACTTGCCAAATAATTTCCATTATTTCTAAATTGCTTGGAACCGCAAGAAGAGTGACGCCGTAAATTCTGGTCACGTCCGAATCCGCTGAATCTGCTGCGACTTCGACGTCAAATATGGGTGCTGAAGTTCATTCGCGGCGTCCGATTCGAAGCAAAGGTCTGGTCGCGGGATGTTCGGTACGCTTCGAGATTCTCGTTGGCGTTCGGTTTCGTTTCCTTAGTGAAATTATTTATTTATTTATCTTTTCTGAATATCTCAAGGTAACTTGGGCATTGGCATTCTGTTTTATGTGTATTTTTTTTTTCTTTGTTAATTATTTATCTGTTATTCAATCATCATTGTTCATCATCATCATCATCATCATCATCATCATCATCATCATCATCATCATCATCATCAGCATCAGCTAGGCACTGACATTCGGTTTCATAGGTTTCAATGAACTTATTCTGTATTCTTTTTCCAGATAGTCGGGGATATCAAGATAGATTCAATTGACTAACGATGTCATCAGTGTTGCAAAAAACTAATCTATATACGAATTTTATTTATTTATTTATCACCATCATCATTGTATTTATTTAATTACGGAAGATATCAGGGTAAATTTCAACATCCTCACATTTTCTTATGTCTTTCAATAGACCCTTTTTGTACATTTGTTTTGTAAGACAATATAGATGTCAAAGTAGATCCAATATTTTAACAGGCATTCGTTCTCATGTCAATAAATCAATAAATCAATAAATCAATAAATATGTGTATATACGTGTTTTCGGGGTAGATATAGGAGATATCAGGGTAGATTCGATATTTCCTTTGGCAATCTTTTTCCTCTGTTTCCTCTCTCTGTCTATCTATCTATCTTTCCTGGTCTCTGTCTTTCCCTCTGTCACTCTGTTTCACGGTGCCCCCCCCCTCTCTCTTTCTGCTTCTGTCTGTCTTTTTCTCTGTCACTCTGCATCTCTCTCTCTCTCTCTCTCTCTCTCTCTCTCTCTCTCTCTCTCTCTCTCTCTCTCTCTCTCTCTCTCTCTCTCTCTCTCTCTCTCTCTCTCTCTCTCTACACACACTTTTCTTCGTATGACTTTGAGACGAAAAGCTGAATATTTAGAACGGATTCCCACAGGCTTTGTTTTTTTTATTTTCATTTTTTTGAAAAACGTGTTTCATGTCAGCGTCTCCATTTCCTAGATTAGGTAGATTCGATATCTTCATAGGTTTTTGGTTTAATTCGGCTTTCAATAAACTCTGTTTGTGTTTAATTATTTTTAATCTGTCAGTCTTGGGAAATGTCAAGGTAAGATGAGCACGGCATCGCATAAATTACCATAGATAAGTCTATCACAGTACGTTCAGTAGACTCACCGACTATAATGCTATTCATTTGAAATCAATATTGTATGATTATCAGTTTGAATATATTAAGGACGTCAGATTTGAATATTTATTGCTAATTACACTTTTCCAAATGGATGCCTCATCCATAATTGATTAGGTATTAAAAGTTGACTTGACAAATTAGTGAAAGCTTTGGCTAGATGAGGTTAAATGCATCTGAATAACAGATAAGGTTGAATTAACCATGAGCACACGGTCATAATTTGCCTTGTAAATAAAAAATAAATAAATAAAAAGGTGAAAAAACTGAATTCTTAATTGATCCGTGTTATATAACCCGAAATTCAGTATATAAGCTGCCCCCCCCAAAAAAAAAAGATAAATAAAAACAAAACAAAAAGAATAAATAAAGAAATAAAGAAATAAACGTCAGGTTCAACAGCATTTTAAACTGCATCCCGTTGCAAGAGCCGCAATAAAGATAACAGCACTGGAGACGTAGCGATATTGCTGTTTGCAACCGAGTCACATCTTTGCAACCCTAAACGTCGAGCGGGGTTTAACGTTTCGGAAATTTACTCTGACCAGGTAAGTACTACGAAACCACAGGCCGTGCAAATGGACCGGCAGAGGCTACATACGACTTTTATACTTCACCTTGTAAGCTACAACCTCTCGCTCTTGATATTCAGAATATCGACGAGATATGAGATAATCAAACGCATTATTCAACTACTACCGAGTATAATTCCCTTCTGGATCTCTTTGAGCGTGAGCCCCTTGTGGAGGAGGAGGAAGAGCGAAGAAGAGAGATCTTATTCCGTCTCTTTCTTATGGCTTCTATATTTGTCCCATTGATCTGGTATCGTAGTGTATTCCAATCACCCAGCGGTTGGAGAGCGAATCGCAGTGGCATCCTAGTCAACGTTATATATCCACTTGTTTTAGACCATATGTATGTATATATGTACACACACACACACACACACACACACACACACACACAACACACACACACACACACACACACACACACACACACACACACACACACACACACAATATATATATATATATATATATATATATATATATATATATATATATATTATATATATATATATATATATATATATATATGCATAATGTGCTAAGCTTACGCACATTACGCACACACACGCATATATATATATATATATATATATATATATATATATATATATATATATATTATATATATATATATATATATATATATATATATATATATATATATATATATATATATATATATATATATATATATATATATATATATATATATATATATATATATATATGTGTATGTGTGTGTGTGTGTGTGTGTGTACAAATATATTAACACATATACACGCACACACATACACATATGTATATATTATATTTATCTATCTATCTATCCATATACGTTTACATCGATGATGTATGTATGCTTATATGCGCATACTGGAAATGCAAGTATATACGCAGATACAACATAAAAACATAAATCATAAAACCTCCAACCCTTTTCCGCACGCAGCTTATCCCAGAGCCGGTGATGTCCCTTGTCACGGAGAATTCCAGGCTCTTGTGCAGAAACATATTTTCAGTTCCTCATCTTCATCTTGGATTACGTTCCATTTCTTCATTTTATTTTGTTTTATTATATATTATATATATATATATATATATATATATATATATATATATATATATATATATATATATATATATATAATATATACATATATATATATATATATATATATATATATATATATATATATATATATATATATATATATATATATATATACTATAATATATATATAAATAAATAAATAAATAAATACCTATATCTATATCTATATATATATATTTGATTTATGTATTTATTCAATTACTTATATATCTATTTTATTTATTTATTTATTTTTCATTTTACTTATTTATGTATGTATCTATCTATTCTATCTATTTTATCTCTATCTATCCATCTATCTATCTATCTATCTATATTCATTCCTTGATCTATTTATCCATTTACATGTTTATTAATCAATTTATTCATCACAAACGTAGGTCGAATATGCTGAGCCTACCTTACTATGTTTCTCTGTGGTGCTTCTAGCTAAGGCTCATGATTTTCGGATAATTTGTTAACATTATGCCAGGCCCGACTTGATGAATTTTCATATATACGGACATGCATATACACAAGAATAATTGCATATCTGCCTAATTATCTGATAGATATTTATTTATTGTTAATTATGCCAGCCCGACCTGATGAATTTCATATATACGGACATGCATATATACCAAAACATATGCATATCTGCCTAATTATCTGATAGATATTTATTTATGTCTATCAGTCCGGTAGGTATGTAGGTATAGACTGATAGACATTTATTTTTGTGTATATGCATGTCCGGATAATGTATATTCCTCGCATAATTTTAAGGAAACCGGATGTTTGAGGCGGAGCAGAATTTTTAAAAGGAAAGCTTGAAGTGAAATATTTAGTTTAGAAGCGCTAGCTCTGTGATTAAGGAAATATTTCGTGGTTTTAAATTCACGTTTTCTTCTCTTATACATATTCCCTGGAGTTATCAACACTTTGTAGTATAT
>NW_020872614.1:237294-239794 GCF_003789085.1 Penaeus vannamei
TATCTCGGACGTCCCTTTGTGCGCCAGGCAGAGCTCCCTGGACGCGGAACTTTTTTTAAAACCTCAGACTATTAACATTTCATTGGACGTTTTCGCCGCGGGGGATCACGCGAGCTCATGGCACCGCTCTTCGCTCGAGGTTGATATCGATCTCGAAATGTTGCCACTTCATTGGCGCTATTCTATTTCCCTTTTGCGATTCGACCAAAAAGCCCTCTCGTGATTCTCCTCGCCTCGCCTGTCGCTGTCCCTTTCTCCCTCAGGGGCTCGAGTGGCCGGCTGCTGGACCCAGGGTCGCTATCAGCTGATCATCTGATCGCGTCCAGCAATTTATAGCCGTCTGGGCGAGTCTCCGGTGTCGTGTCGGTCGTTATTTCACAAGATAAGTCTTGACTCATCGACCTACTGGACGTTTCTCATCTCGCTGATGACACTCCCTTGTGCTACCGGAAATAGATGTGGTGGGATTTTTACATAATAGGATTTTTCTCCCTTTTTTCGGGGAGAAGGTGTAGTTTATGACTCCAACCTGCTCTCCTCAAAAACATGGAAAATAATGCGCCAATTCTGCATAGGCATTCATACCAGCTGCAATGAAACCTCCACAGCGCATGCTTCGGTACCAAGGACCACAAAGTAACGGAATTGCAAGGATCTTCATATTCACAGAAAGGAATTAACGCTATAGAATAAGAACGCAATTCTGTATGCGTTATATAAATACCTGATAATCCAGCTTTGGGGTCTGGGATTCGTCAAAGGAATACCATAGGGGGCTGTGGTTAAGGCATCAGCTGGTCTTAAGCCGACTCTGATTCACTGTTGTGTGCTACTTTGATATCCTCTAATTTCTAAATCAAATTGCTCATGGAAAGGGAAATAGAAGGAGAAGACAAGGTAAGAAATTAATGAATATCGAAATAGACAAAGATTGAAATAAGGAAGAATTTAAATCAAATTGCTCATTCAGAAATTGAATATATGGTAAAAAAAAAAAATCGATAACGATTGAAAGAATAATCTAAATCAAACCAAGAATCCTATATCGATTGCTCATGGAAAAGGAATAGAAGGAGAGGACGAAGGTAAGAAACAAGGAATAGAGAAATAAATAAAGATTGAAAGAAAAGAAAAATCTCAATCAAATTGCTCATTTCGAAAAATGAATAAATAAAGAGGAGGAGAAGGTAAGAAATCAATGAATAGAGGAAAAGTAAAAAAATAAAGATTAAAAGAAGGAAGATTCTGTCAAATTGTTCATGTAAAAGGAAATAGAAGGAGAGGACGAGGGTAAGAATCGATGAATAGAGAAATAAATGAAAGAAGGAAGAATCTGTATCAAATTGTCATGAAAAGGAATAAGAGAGGACGAAAGTAAGAATTCAAGAATAGAAATAAATAAATAAAAAGAAATGAAAGAAGGAAGAACCTATATCGAATTGTTCATGGAAAAGGAAATAGAAGGAGAGGACGAAGGTAAAACATCATGGAATAGAGAAATAAATAAAAAAAGGTTGAAGGAAGGAAGAATCTCAATCAAATTGTTCATTCAAAAAAAAAAAAAAAAAAGAAAAAAGAAAAGAAAAAAAGGAAATAGCAGGAGAGGACGAAGATAAGAAATCAATGAATAGAGGAAAAAGTAAAAAGATAAAGCTTAAAAGAAGGAAGATTCTAAGTCAAATTGCTCATGGAAAAGGAAATAGAAGGAGAGGACGAAGGTAAGAAATCAATGAATAGAGAAATAAATAAATAAAGATTGAAAGAAGGAAGAAAAATCTAAATCAAATTGTTCATGAAAAGAAGAATAATAGAGGACGAAAGTAAGAAATCAATGAAAAGAGAAATAAATTAATAAAGATTGAAAAAAGACAAATTGCTCCTTCAAAAAAAAAAAAGTAATTAAAAAAAAAAAAAGCAGGAGAGGACGAAGGTAAGAAATCAATGAATAGAGTAAAAAGTAAAAAGATAAAGATTGAAAGAAGGAAGATTCTAAATCAAATTGCTCATGGAAAGGGGAATAGAAGGAGAGGACGAAAGTAAGAAATCAATAAATGTAGAAAAAAAATGAAAGAAGGAAGATTCTAAATCAAATTGCTCATGGAAAAAGAAACAGAAAGAGAAGACGAAGGTAAGAAATCAATAGATATAGAAATAAGTAAATCGATAAATATCAAAAGAAAGAAAACTCCAAATCAAATTGCTCATGAAAGAAAATGACAGAAGGAGAAATCAGTGAAGAGAGAAATAGATAATGTTTGAAAAAGGAAGAATCGAAATCAAATTGCCCATTAAAAAAAGAGAGAGAGAGAGAGACAGAGAGAGAGAGAGAGAGAGAGAGAGAGAAAGAAGACGAAGATAAGAAATCAATAAATATAGGAATAAGTAAATAAAAAAAGACTGAAAGAAAGAAGTATCTAAATCAAATTGCTCATTCCGAAAAAAAAAAAAAACAATAGGAAGAGAACACGAAGATAAAAAATCAGTAAATGTAGATATAAGT
>NW_020872614.1:244794-247294 GCF_003789085.1 Penaeus vannamei
GACAGGGTGAAAACGTTAATAAAGATAAGAATGACAATACCAGGTAATGATAAATGATTCAATTAATAATGAAGAACACAGCTGAGTTAACAAAGGAACATGACAAGATGATTACGAGTAATGATATTTCAATAATTATTACAAATTATAATTGTGATTATAATAATGATGAAAATATCATTATCATTATTATTATTATCATTGTTATCATCATTATTGTCATTATCAGCAGCAACATTATTACCATTGATCTTATCATTATTATAATTGTTATCCTTATCCTTATTATTATTATTATTATTATTATTATAGTATTATATATTACCATTTTCATTATTATTATCACTATTAACATTATCATCATCATTATCATTACTATTATTATTGTTTTTCTTCATTATCATTATTATCATTAATAACAACAACAATACCAATAATGATAATAATGATAATAGTTACAATATTGATAATAATGATAATAATAACATGACTGAGAATAATAATAATATAAAAATACTAATAACTATTATCAATATTGTTGTTATTAATATCATTATTAATGTTATTATAATTATCGATATTAGCACAGTTACTTTCATTATTATCACTGTTATTATCATCAATATCATCATCATAATTACCAGTATTATCATTGTCATTATTATCATTACTACATTCTCATTAAATTAAACATTATTGTTATTATTATTTCTTTTATATTCATGTTATTATAATCATTATCATTATTGCTATCATTATTATTCGCTCTTTTTTCTAGTAATCGGATTCGCTCTCACATCATAATTCTGTTATGCGTATATGCGAATATTTCCTCAACTCATGAAAATCAAGAAATAAATATAATTTGCGTGAGGAAGGGCGAGGGAAGTCCGATAAAACGAAGTGGCAACCCTGTCCCTCCAACCCCTCGTGGTCTTCTTGTTTACGTTCTCTCACTTATCAGTCAGTGTGTCTTGAACCGCAAGCAGAGGAAGGACACACATAGAAAGTTGGAAAGGTTGTGAAGGAAACAGAAATTAAATGGTTATGAATGATGTAGAATGATCTAAATATTCATAAAATGAAGCTATAGCAATTAGAAATTATATAATGGTAATAAATAATCAAATATATGTATTTATATAAATACAACACACATGTATACATATATATACACATATATATGTAGTACATATATATATATATATATATATATAATATATATATATATATATATATATATATATATATATATATATATATGTATGTATGTATTTACATATGTACAGATATATATGTATGTGTGTGTAAATGTGTGTATATGTTTGTATTATCCATCAATTACTTTATTCATACATTAATTTATTTTACTATTGCATTGTCACCACGTTCTCAGCCGCCTTATAATCTTGTGAAAAATAGCCTACAATTTTCCTTCTGCACTCACAATCGCAACACAAAGAAACCCCATCACCATATTGCCATGTCCATTTTCTCTCGTGCAACGCGTTATTTCAGCAAGCTGCAACAACACCCCTTCTGTCTTCATAACGCCTGCAACACGCAAAATACATTCAATATACTTGAGTACATGTATGAATACGACACAGCAGACCTTCCCTTGCCATGTCTTTCCAGCAGTCAGACTGATCCCTTTTAACTGACATAGACAGAATTTATGAAATTGAATGTGTAGGGAAAAGCACAGAATGTTCACCACCACAAACAGAACTTGGGGTGTCTGTTCGGGAAGGTTAGAGGCATTTTATTTCTTTTCTTGTTTATGATAACCCGGAATTGGAGTTCTTCATTTATTTATCTGAGTTGCAATTTATATATATATGGATTTATTTATTTATCTATTCATCTGAATTGGATGTATTTATTTATTTATTGGAATTGGAATAAATTTCCGAATTTATTCATTGAATTGATTGCTAATCTGGGTTGCAATTTATATATATGGATTTTTTATCTATTTATCTGAATTGATTTATTTGAATTGGAATTTATTTACCTATGTATTTATTTGAACTGGAATCTATATATTTATCTGAATTTATTGATTTACCTGAATTTATTTATCTATTGATTGCTGATCTGAATTTATATATATGGATTTATTTTTTATTCATCTGAATTGGATTTATTTATTTATTTGGATTTGAATTTATTTACCTATTTATTCATGTGAATTGGAATCTATTTACTTATCCGAATTTATTCATTTATCTTAATCTATTTATCGATTGATTTATCTGAATTGGAATTTATTTATCTGAATATATTTATTTACTTATTTGTTAAATTGGAATCTATTCATCTGAATATATTTATTTATCTGAATTGCAATTTATTTATCAGAATTTATTTATCTATTTATCTGAATTTGTTTGTTTATCTATTTATCTGTTTGGAATTGGAATTATTTGATTATTTGTTTATCTGAATTGTCATTTATTTATCTGAATTTATATATTTATTTATCTGAATTTAATAA
>NW_020872614.1:259794-269794 GCF_003789085.1 Penaeus vannamei
TGTTATTGTTATTTATTGGATATTTTGTCGTTTGCTTTCTGGTTGTCATAGATGTATTTTTTTTTTGCTTTTTATTGTTTGTTTTTTTATTTTGTGATAATTTTTGATGTTATGTATTATTAGGATATTTTGTTACGTTTGCTTTCTGGTTGTCATAGATGTATTTTGTGTGTTTTTTATTGTTTGTTTGTTTATTTTATGATAATTTTGATGTTATGTATTATTAGGATATTTTATTACGTTTGCTCTCTTGTTGTCATAGATGTATTTTTTGTGCTTTTTATTGTTTGTTTTTATATTTTATGATAATTTTGATGTTATGTATCGTTGAGATATTTTGTTACGTTGCATATATTTTTTTTGTACGTTTCATTACAGTGGGGTCTGCTTTTTTACAAAATTATTTGTTTGTAATGTACTGATATGTTATAGACGGGGTCATTAGTCTAAAGATAATTGTTTTTAAAGCAATTCAATGTTTTTTTTTCCTGTAAGTAATCTGACATGATGGAAGAGAACATCGAAACTTGAAAAAGAACAAATTTCAAAATCAAAATTAATAATTCTGAAAGGAGAAATATAAGAATGTATAATGTGGACGATAATATTTCCCTTCCCTACAAAAGCTCATACCTTATTACCCCCCCCCCTCGAAAAACAAAACAAACAAAAAACAAAAACTTAACCTGAACGATAACATTACCCTTCCCTACAAAAGCTAATACTTTATTACTCGCCAGAAAAAAAGAGAACACAAAAAAAACAAGAAAACAAAACATACCCAACCCGGACGATAATATTTCCCTCCCCTACAAAACCTAATACCTTATTACTCACCAGAAAAAGAAAGAAAAAAGAAGAAAAAATAAAAATAAAAAATAAACAAAAACCCCCACTGGCATCCCCCGGGCCCCACCGCCGCCCAGCCCCGGAGACGCGCCCCCCCCCCTCCCTCACCGCCGGCGACACCCACGTCTCACCCACGTCTCCTTCTCGAAGCTTCCTCGGTTGGCCTTCGGGTCTCCGCCAGCTCCTTGCCTCCTCTCGCCCTCCGCCTCTCTGCCCGCGACACCCACGTCTCATTCTCGAAGCTTCCTCGGTTTGGCCTCCTCTCGCCCTCCGCCTCTCCGCCCGAGATCCACCGGAAGCTATTACTGCTCTGGGAATCGTAAACATGGCATTTGAGAACATTTTGTCGGTCGCTGGATCGCCTGTCTCGGTGGTTTGTGTTCCCGAGTCGTCGTGTCTGGCGATGGTCGGCCGTCAAAACAAGTGCGCATCGCTTGGCGGACTAAAGTTGGGGTTTTCATTGCTTGGGGAGAGCGATAAAGCTTATTCTATTATTTTTTTTAAAGCGTTTTCTTTTTATTTGTGGAAGTTGAGTCAGCTTTTGATTTTTTTTTTTATTTTCTTCGTTTTTTCGTTCTTGCCTCTTTTTGTTGACATAGCTTCTGATTTTTTTGTAATTATCTTCTTCCTTCCTTTTTTTTGCTTCTTTTTTCTCTTTTCTCTTTTACTCTAACTCTGATTTTTTATTATCTTCCTTCTTTCTTTTTCTTTCTCTCCATTTTTTAAAGTTGACTCAGCTCTGATTTATTTTTATCTTCTCCTTCCTTCTTTTTTTCCGTTCGTCCTGCGTTTTTTTGTTTATTTTTTCCTCAGAATGTTGTGCAGGTTCCAGAAAAGAACAGATAATTTATTATACCCGGAATGGACGTCTGCCGTCCTTGGCCTTTTTGCACTTCTCTTCGTTTGTTTTTTGAAGAGGACATGCTTCACAAACACACACCGCCGCACACACACGCACACACACACACGCAACACACACCACACATACATACACAACATACTCCTATGCTCCCCCCCAGCAAACCACAACACCTCTGACTCATCATGCCTACCGACCTCCTCCTCATCCTTCTCTCTTCACAAGATGCCGCACACCAACACCACAACCAAACAACACAACAACAACACACACCACACACACACACACACACAAACCACACACAACAAAAACACACACGACACACACACACACTCAACACACACTCACACACACGACACACACACCACACCACACACACACACAACGCACACAACACACACACAACACACCCACCCACAACACACACACTCACTCACACACGCACCACACACACCGACACACCACGATCCGAAAGACACCTGCCCGACGGCGGCATCTGACGAGCATGAGACCACAAATATCCATTGTTAAATAAACATTGACTTTTAAAGATTTATTGTGTTCGTCTTAAAAATTACCCAATGGTAAGATTCGAAGAGGATACATGTAAAATATTGAAAACGTTATAACATCGGTCAGGCGTGTTTATGATTTCACGAACATTCATTCCGAACTGTATGATGTAAATGCAACCGCTGATAACAGTAAAATAAAAGAGAGCGATAGAGAGAATTAATATCCGGTACTTGGAAAATAAACGTTTCCTCTTTACTCTATCTCTCGCTGTCTCTCTCTCTGCTCTCTCTCTCACTGCTCGCTCTCACACACACACACACACACACACACACACACAACAACACACAACTTACACACACCACACCACACAGACAGTACGGACACAAGCACAGCCACACCGACACACACGAGCACACCAACAACACACACACACAGCACACACGACACACACACACACACACACAAACACACACACAGCACACAACACAGCACACGACACAATACCACCAACAGACACAGCCACAAAACCACACACACAGCACAGCACAACAGCACACAGCACACGAGCACAGCGACACACACCACGATCCCGGAAGAGCCTGCCCGAGGCGACTTTGGAGAGAATTGAGACCACACTTATTTATTTTTAAAATACACATTGCTTCTTAAAGAAATGGTCTTCGTCATCCCCTTCTTGCCTAACAATTCACAATGAGAAAGTTCGAAGAGGACACTACGCATGTTAAAATCTTGAAACCGCATCATAAAATACGGTAGTTTATAATTCACGAACTTTCAGTTTCCGGAACTGATTCGTATAAACTGGCCAACGTATATAGCATAAATTAAGAGAGGATAGAGATAATTAATATCCGTATTGGACAATAAACGATTTTCCATCGTTTACTTATCTACCTCTCTGATCTCTCGTCATCTCTTCTCTCTCTCTCTCTCACACACACCACCAACACCACACACCACACACATCACACCACACACACACAACACACACACACACACACAACCAACAAAACACACACACAGTACACACACACATCACACAACACACAACACCACACCGACACACCACACAGCACACGACAACACACCACACAACACACACACCACAAAAACAACACACACACACCACACACACACACACACATTACAACACAGCACACACACACACAAACACACACACACACACACGACACACGACACAGCACACACCACACACACACACCAACACGATCCCGAAGACTGCCCGAGGGCGCGATCTGGAGAGAATGAGACCAAATATACTTGCAGTTTAAATAAACCGATTGCCTTTTTTAACAGCATATTGGTTTCGGTCTAAAATACAATTGGAAGTTTCGAAAGAAGAGACTAACATAGTATAAAAAATTTTGGAATACCGTTATCTTATGTTATTATACATCGGTTGTTTATCTATTTCACACGAACTTTCATTTCCGGAAACTGATTTGTATAAATTGCAAACGTTAGCGGTATAGATTAAATTAAGAAGAGGATTAGAGAGATAATTCACGGGATATTGGACAATAAACGTTTCGCCTCATTTTACTTGATCTCTTCTCTGTCTCTCTCTCTCTCTCTCCTCTTCTCTCACACGACACCAGCACACACACCACACGTACACACACACAATACACACACACACACACACACCCACACACACACGCCACAACCACATACACACACACACACACACACCAAACGACACACACACACACACACACACACACACACACACACACACACAACACCACAGATCCCGAGAAGACCTGGTGCCCCGAGGCGGGAAAATCTTGAGAGAATGAGACCAATGATATAGTTAAAAAATTACATTTTGCCTTTTAAAGATATTGGTTTTCGCTCCTAAAAACAATGGAGTAAGTTCGAAAGAGATCTACATGGTTTAAAATTTTGAAACGATATAACATTCGGTGTTTTTATATATTCACGAACTTCATTATTCGCGGAAACTGATTTGATATAATGGCAACGTTATAGATAAAATAAAGATGAGGATTAGAGAGATAATATGCCGGGTATTGGACAATAAACGTTTCCTCTTTACTTATCGCTTTTGCAATTTTTTATTTTCTGGAATCAGAGAGATGAGCAGAGAGACGGATAGGAGGAGGAGAGCGAGAAGAGAGAGAGAGAGAAGAGAGAGAGAGGACGAGAGAGAGAGGGGGAGAGACGTGAGAGAGAGAGAGAGAGTATGGGGGGGGGGGACGGGGGTAGGTGACGCGCCACCCCCGGTTTGTCTTTGGACTGTGTTTGTGGTGTATTTGAGTGTGTGTTGAGGAGAATGAAGGGAGAGGGGAAAGGAAAGAGAGGAGGATGAGAGAGATGAGGAGAGAGAGATGAGAGGATAGAGAGATCGATGAGAGAGAGAAGAGAGGAAAGAGAGAGGAGAGATGACGAGGAGAGAGAGACGGAGAGATAGAGACGAGACGGAGGAGAGGAGAGAGGAGAGAGAGAGGAGAGAGACGCATGGTGGGGGGGGGAAGAAAAACTGTTTGAAGCGCACGTGTGGTTGTTTGTGTGTGTGAATGAGTGTGTGTGAGGAGAGAGGGAGAGGGGAAGAAACGAGAGAGAGAGGATCGAGAGAGAGCGAACGAGAGGGAGAGAGAGAGGAGAGACGAGAGAGAGAGAGGAGAAGAGAGAGAGAGACGAGACGACGAGAGATGAGAGAGAGAGAGAGAGGGGCGGGGAAGGGCGGAGAGGGAGAGAAAAAGAGAGAAAAGAGAAAGAAAGAAAGATGAAGAGAGATGAGAGAAAGAGAGAGGAGAGAATGAGGAGATACGAGATAACGCCATGAGGAGACAGCGTTTATGTAAAACAAAATATAGAAATAAATAACATTAGAATTAATAACCTTCACGAACAAGAAATATATTTGACACATTTTCTGCTTGGATTCTGAAGTTGCTGCATTCGTAAATATTTATCATTCTCTCTGTACGCGGTAGATTTAGATAGACCAAAAATAAGAATGTAGATATCCTTTTTGCATCAGATACATTAAATAGACAGATTAATCTAAATATACAAGATTACTTATAGATTGGCAGATAAATAGATGCACAGATGGGTAGACAAACAAGATGGAGGAGAGAGAAGAGAAGAGAGACGAGAGAGAGAGAGAGAGAGAGAGAGAGAGAGAGAGAGAGAGAGAGAGAGAGAAGTGAAGAGAGAGAGAGCGAGAGAAAGAGAGAGAGATCCGAGCGAGCGCACAAGAGAGAGCAAGAGAGAACCAAGACTTCTTGCAAAGCCAAGCAAGCACTCCTGCAAACTTCCAGCCTTCATGGTAGTTTCGAAGGTTATCTACACTACGGACTTGGTCTCCTTGGCAAGTTGCAAACGACTTTAACCTCATAAACAAGCTTGCTAAGTATGTAACTGATCTTACCTTCACTATCTCGCAATATATGGCTAGTCTTGGATGCCCAAAGTTGTTTTAAGTTTTCCAAGTTATCCTATATTTAATTTTTGTTGACGTTAACGCGCAGAGAGCTTTGGGCGGAACAATATGATACTTAAAAGGCGGCATTTGTTTGGTATTTGAAAAATTAGTGATAATAGGCGGGAGGGAAGTGAAAATACCACAGGAGTTAATGAACATAAGAGCCTGGTTGGTAAAGTATTTAGGGAAATGAGGTTGGAAATGAGGGTGATAAGGATAACGACGAGGAATAAGTAGATGATGATGACACACACACACACACACACACAAACACACACACACACACACACACACCACACACACACACACACATACACACACACACACACACAACACAACACACATATCTATCTATCTATCTATCTATCTACTATCTATCTATCTATCTATTATCTATCTATCTATCTATCTATCTATCTATCTATCTATCTATATCTATTATATATATATATATATATATATTATATATATATATATATAATATACATTATACATACATTCTTTCCATATTTATCTATCTCTTTCTTTCCGTTTCTCTCCCAATATCTCTTCCTCTACCCTTTCTCCCTCTTTTTCTCTCTCATGCTATCTCTCTCTCTTTCTCTCTTCCTCTCCCCCTCTTCTTTCCTTCCATCTCCCTTCCTCCCTACCCCTCCCTCTCTCTCTCTCTCTCACATACACACACAAATTGATCAAAAAAACGCATGATGCTAAATATGCCAAAGGTAACTAACTGAATTTCGAATTAAAAATCCTGATTAGGCAAACAATAATGAACGAAATTTGATTACGAAGTAAAAAGAATAAAAAAAAGTTACTGCTCCGTGGTGATGTGGTCACAAAAATATAATGATAACTACAGCAGCAGCAATAATAATAATGATGAAAAAAATGGAAAAAAATGACAGTGATGATAACATTAATGAAAAAAATGATGATGATAATAATGAATGTTAAAAAAGATTATGATGATGATAATTATAATAGTAGTAATAATAATGAAAATAATAACACTAATAATAATAATAATAATAATAATAATAATAATAATAATAACGATAATGATATTATAATGATAACAATGATAGCAATAATAATAGTTATAATTTTATTAATAGTAGTAAAGATAGTATTAATAGCAATAAAGATAAAGATAATAATGGTAATGATAACAACTGTTAAAAAGTGGTGGTATGTATGGAGTTGCTAGGAGGATAGATAATATATATAGAAGAAAATCTATATTACATGAGAATACTGTACGCGACAATTACATACGTTTTTTTTCTTTGGTTAAAAAGAAGAAGAAGAAGAAGAAAAAGAAGAAGGAGAAGAAGAAAAATAAAAATAAAAATAAAAATAAAAGAAGAAGAAGAAGAAGAAGAAGAAGAAGAAGAAAAGAAGAAGAAAAAGAAGAAGAAGAAGAAGGAAAAGAAGAAGAACGAGAAGAAGAAGAAGAAGAAGAAAAGAAGAAGAAGAAGAAAAAAGAAGGAGAAGAAGGAGAAGAAAGAATTCCTCTATCATCAGTAACTCATTCACTGATTTCAGTAATGTTTTAGGTTCTTGTCTAAACATCAGCCAATTATTTCTAACCAATTACAAACATTTTTCTTACGATTACAGGGTGAAGTACGTGACGTTTGTAATATACCATCCATTAGCGCTGGTCAACTTACTTACGCACATATACAAACAAACAAACAAACAAACAAACAAAAAAAGCGCTGGTCAACTTGTTTACACACACATACAAACAGACAGAAAAAGCGCGGGTCAACTTGTTTACACAAACAAACAAACAAAAAAAGCGCTGGTCAACTTGTTTACACAAACAAACAAACAAAAAAAGACGTAGAGATTACATAAGTAAAACCGATCAACATTATTACCAAAATTCTTGGTTAAGCAACACACGCAATAAACGATATATGCGATAGGCCGGTCATTGAATTACTGGTGGGAACAAGGGATTCTAATATCCTAATAAGCATTAATGATTAATTGAGATCGGAGTCATATTGAATTCAGTTATACGCTGTATCGCTTGCATTAGTGATATCAGTGGATGGAATACTAAAAAGATATGAATAACTTAAAAGTCTAAAATGGTCACCAAGTTTCGTTGTTAGTAATTCATATATAATTATGTATTTTTTGTATCATTTGTTTAATGCTAATATTATTTTAATGCGTTGTTATGGTTGTTGATGCTCTAATGATTGAACAGGATGGGAGAGAATGGATGTTTGAGAAGGAGGAAGAGAATGTTATAAGTAATATTTTGGGGTTATAATAAGGCTTTTTAGGCACCGTAAGAGCGTCTGCGATTCAATAGTCTATTCTACATTCTCCATAATTTATTCCGAGATTGAAGTCAGGATACGTTTTAGACTTGTCATTTCTTTGTCAATCAATTTATTTTTTTTGTCAGAACTGCTTGATGTGATATATCGTTTCTTATATTCGCTCTTCTCGCTGTATAATCTGATTAATAAATATCACGCATCCATGTTTCTATTACGAATAAAATCATGCAATGTTTTAGTAACTGAGTGAAATCGTTTCAAATATAGATGGCAGGATCTGGCATATGCAGTTTAATGTTCTATCAATGTTTTATTAATGCAATAACAATCATATGTGTTTTTTTGTGATCCATTTAACGATTCAATAACGCTGAAGATGGGGCCAGTGACAGTGAAAACATTCCGAGGATTTTCATAACTACTGGAGATGTCTTGAAAGCTCTGTTGAGTAAATCCAAAACCTCTTAAAGAAACAGCTGATGGAAAGCTAACACACAAGTCAGATACAAAGATTAAGCTGTCTGTGAAATGCCGGACGGTAGTTATGATTTAATTGCAAAAGCTTTTGACGAAACTGAATTAGTAAGTGAAATTTTATAATCTGTTAGATGAGAATGATGCACAGAAGAAGCTGATGTATATAAATGAGTTCAAAGATAAATGTCCTCTTCATGTGATATTTATAAGGACGTGAGATAAAACGCAGATGAAAAAGCCAATAATGTAATGCTAATTGATGTAAATAAATTCAGTGGAGACAACCAGAATTTTTAATAATTGTAGGAAAGTCCCCGTTACTCTTAGACTTTCTGAAGAAGCTCAAGATACTGTCCATGACATTGTTATGCCTACACCGAACGTATGGTAACAGCAGATAGATAAATGAAGCAGCAATTAAAGTCTGGAGGTGAATTAAACCTTCGTAATAAATGGTAATAATCTAATTTGGTTTAGACTGGTTCATGAAAGTGAGACAAGTTTTCTCATGTCATGTTCAAATGGGTCAGAACTTAACACAACAAAATACGACTAACAAGACAAAAAAAAAAAAAAAAAAAAAAACTCTTACAGCCAACTCAGAAACGTGAATGGGTCAAAATGGCAGAAAATGTTCATGCCCTTCAATTACTTAAGAAACTTTAAGAATATCCATTAGGTGGAAAGAAATTCCTTAAATGCCAGCGTTAGGAGCAGTGTAAACACCCATTCTAAGGCAGACTATGCTTCCCGTATTGAAAATAGGAACGGCTCAGATCTTGAAATTAACTAATGTTGAAAGAGGCTTTAAAAAGTTGACGTAATATTATAGAAACACTGTGAAGGAGAATGAATATTTTCACAATACAAGAGATGTATTTGACCGGTTTCGAATAGATCTTCGTCAGGAGTACATGTATTTCTGACGACGATATATTCGAAACCAATCACATATGTCTCTTGTATTGTGTAAGATATTTACATATATTTCTGACGGAGATATATTCCAAACGAGTCAAATATATTTCTTGTATTGTGAAGATATTCATTCTCATTCATACCTTTTCTACATTTGTCAACATGAACACGATTTAATCTAATCTTGTCATAAAACCTGATCATGACATGCAGGCCAAATCAGTAAAACATTTATATAAAACTTTGATATTGATTAAGATGTTTATGAGATTATGAATTCATTCTTCATAAAGACAACGAATTATTTAAGAAAAGAAATCATCATCATTATTATCATCTAAACAAAATACCTCACATCCATTTCTATATCTTACGTACATTCACGTCACGATATCAACACACGGTCACACTACACCATCCGAACAATGATCCGAATATTGTTTCGAGACTCCCGTTAACGCAGCCAGCGTGTGGTGTTCCGAAGCTTCACCCATGCGAGCTAACATTGCATTGCGACTAAACGTTGAGCATTTCCCATATTGCCTGAAGTTCGAAGGCGTTAGACGAAATTCAGACGGA
>NW_020872615.1:0-17500 GCF_003789085.1 Penaeus vannamei
TTGCAACTGTAAAAGGGTAAGAGTACTTTAGCATTGGCCGGCATTGATTTTCCGGAAGGCATATGAAATGGTGCCACCATTAGTTGTATGTTGAATTCCCAAGAATGTTATAGAGCTGAAGAACAGCATGAAAGATTGGAAAACGGACTTGTTTTCAGGAAGATCACCACTTGGTGTAGTCAACATTAACAGGGGTATCTTTCAGGGAGACTCCCTATCACCATTGTTTTATGTTATTGTACTCATTCCACTAACTCTGGTGTTACAGAAATTATAGCAGGGATATTCTTTTTAGGAAAGGAAAGCCTAGATAAAACCATTTACTATTTATGGATGACCTGAAATTGTATGGAAGCAGTGAAAGTGGTATCAACTCACTCGTGTGGATAACAAAGATAGTCACAGAGGATATAGGTATGTCGTTTGGCATTGATAAATGTGGAGTTTTAGTCCTGAAAAGAGGAAAAAGAATGCAAATTTGAAGGAACAGATCTGTTAATGTTACGTTATTGTTAATGAAGTTGAAATGGGTCTATAAATATTTGAGAATCGTAGAATGAGGTGATATAATCCCAAAAGAATGAAGGAGAGAACAGAGAAAGAATATATTAACAGAGCGAGGGCAACTTTAAAGTCTAAGTTTAATGGAGGGAATGTTATCAAGACAATACGTGGCTGTGGCAACAGTAAGGTATGGTGTAGGTGTGATTAACTGGATCATCGAAGACTTAAAAAGATGGACAGAAAATACCAGAAAGTTATTATAAAATGCATGGTGGCTTTCATCCCTGATCAAATGTGGGAAGACTTTATATCCTAGAAATGTAGGAAAGCCCTGGGAAACTACTTAAAGTTGCAGGACAAGAGCTTCAATTTGTGAAAAGACTGACGACGGTGCGTCAAGGAGAGAAAGAAGGATAGGCAAAGGAAGTGGAAAGAAAAGACGTTGTATGGGCAATTTCACCGTGAGACTAAAATATACACAGGAAAGATGGGAATGGTTAAGAGGAGAGAGTTTAAGCGAGGAATAGAAAGTTTGATTTGCGCTGCACAAAACAGGCCCTAAGGATTAATTCGGTAGCATATAGGAAAGATAAAACAAGTACACACCATTATGCCGCCTTTGCAAAGAGAAACAGAAAGTGTTACCCATATTGTGAGTGCGTGCTATAATCTTGCAAAGAATCAGTATCGAAAACGACATGACAAGTTAGGTAAGAAAATACATTGGCTGCTGTGCAAAAAGTTCTCGATAAATTGCATGATAAATGATATAATCCCACTGGATCTTATATTTATCGTTCTTTCTCGTTAGTGCGAGAGAACGATAAATATAAGATCCTGCGGAATTCACAGTACAAATTGATAAGGTGCTAGAACACTTAGGACTGATATTGTAATTCTAGATAAGGTGAAAGATTGCATTTTATTATTGACTTGTGGTACCAGAAGATCAAAACATCACCAAAAAGCAAGAAAAGATCACGAAACACCAAGACCTGTGTATAGAGATTGAAAGACTATGGGATGTTAATGCAGTTGTAGTACCTATAGTGGTAGGTGCACTGGGAACAGTTTCAAAGAGCTGGAAAAACATCTAAAAGATAGAAATTCCTCTTGTAGTCCCGTGCTTGCAGAAGGCAGCGTTACTAGGTACAACTTCATCTGAAGAGAGTGCTTGGCACCTCGGGTTCGAGTAGAACACCGATGTCGAGTGTGAAATTCCAATCATAAGATGGTGCACATGAAAAATAAATAAATAGATAAATGATCATAAAACCTGCAGTAAAAAAACAATTATGATGATAGAAATGCTATATGCAATAATGATATCACAACATTCCCCTCACAGCAGCGACTTCAACTAACCCCAATTGAGCAAAGAATCCCAACGAGGTCGCACGAGGGCCCCGCACGTCACACTCGCGGTCATTTGAGTGCACACAATATCCAGTTTCTCTCAACAAAAGACTCGAAATACAAAAATCCCAGGAGAAGCTTAAAAATCACTTAGTTTTCATCTCGATATAGATATATGTGTGTTTGTGTGTACGTATATATATACAATGCAATGAAAAACAATACGTGTTGATAATATGGAAGAAAACCAAAGATGGAATCGAGGACGATTCGAAACTGTTGTCTCACTTTCCTCATAAATCTAGTTTGTGCATTGTGGGTTTTTCTTCCATATAATACTTATGTATATATACGTACATATGTGTATGTTATGTAATATATATATATTATACTATATATCATTTATATATATATTATCTTATTATTCTATGTATATATTCTAATTCTATGTATATATATATATATAATATATTATTTTATATATATTATATTATATATATATGTATGTATGTATGTATCTATATAATTAATTCTATATACTATACATATATATATATATATATTATATATATTAATATATATATACATAATTACAATAAATATTATATTATATATGTGTGTGTGTGTGGATGTTGTAGAATAGTGGTGTGTGTGTGTGTGTGTTGTGTGTGTGTGTTGTATATTCAGAAAAAAAATGCATAGAAAGAACAAAGCAAAGCACGCCAACATACAAAAGCAAGAGCATAAATAGCGTAGTTCACAACTTGACCCGAAAATGGCTGGCTTCTTATCAGTCCGGAATGGGAGGATTCGAAATATTCCCACGAGCATTATAAGTAGGGAATAAATGGCTCGAAATGGTACTGGATGAAATCTTTAGTGACGATCGGATGAGGGGAGGAGGAGGGGAGAGCAAGGGTGCAGACACACGCTGACAAAAACGGGGACGGCAGAGAAGAGGAATAAAGATAAGAAAAAAAGAAAAAAAAACTATAAATACGAGGAGGGAGAAAGCGTGAAAAAGGAGGAAATGAACTCTGAAATGCAGAACCGGCCCCTCAAATAGAATTGAAGAAGTTTTAAAAATAAAGAGAATATGAACGCCAGGATAAGAGATTAGGAAGAAAAAACGTTCCAAAAGAACGGGCAACATTAAGAGCGGATCATGACGAAGATGACCATCAGAGCAGAAGCGGAGTGAGCAGAGAAAGAGAGCTCATTATGCCTCTACGTGCTGCTGTTGTGAACATTTAAGAGAGAGAGATTGCAAAAAGGAAGAAGGAAAGAAAAAAAAACAGAGAGCTGTAGGTGGAATGGAATGTTACAAGAAGAGCATATAGGTCATTTGTGATTGTAAGGCATTATGATATCATGCTTATTGTAAGGTTGTGAATAATTATCATTATTACTTTATTGTAATTCTCTGCTGTTGTTGTTGCTATGGTGATTATGTTGCTGTTTCATAGTTATCATATCATCAACTTTATCATTTATAATCATCATAATTATCAATGTTTAATCTTTAATACTTTTACAAGCGTGAATATAATCGTTTGGTATCATTCTCTTGCACTACTTTTTTTCACCATTCGTCATTATCATCACGAAAGGGATAAACGATAAGTTCCCTTGTCATCATCACTCTTAAAGATATTGTTCATTACCATATCTGCTATAATAATGGCTACTATCGTTGCAAATATGAGGGGCAGTAGTAGAAATACAATTTTTATTATCAGTATCATCATTATTTACTTTCATTATTACTGTTATTGTTATTATTATTGCTATCAGTAATATTTTGTTATTGTTATTATCATTATCATAATTCTTAACATAATTTTTAACATAATTATCATTATCGTTATTATTTCTATTCTTGTTATCTTTATTGTTATTAATATCATTAGTGGTTTGTTATCATTATCATGATTTTCATTATCGTTTTTACCATCATCATATCATTACTGTCATTAGTTTCATTAATATCATAATTATCATCATCATTATTATTGATATCATTCTTTATCTTCATCAATTATATCCCCATCATTATTGTCATTACTATATCAATCGCATTTTATTATACTTATTGTTATTATTTCTCATTATTATAATTTATCATTATTATTCATTATTATTATTGTTTCTGTGTTATTATTATTAATTATTATTATGTTTTATTATTTTACATTATTGTTTCTGTGATTATCATTATTATTTGATTAATTTATTGTTAATTATTATCATATATATCATTATTATCATTATTTATTATTATTATTATTGTTATTATTTTCATCATTAGTAGTAGTAGTAGTAGTAGTAGTAGTATGATTAGGATTAGGATTAGGATTATTATTATTAACATTATTGCTATTATTATTATTTATTATTATTATTATTATATTATCATCATCATTATTATCACTATTATTATTATTATTATTATTATTTTATTATTATTATTATTATTATTATTATTATTTTATATTATTTATATATTATTATTATTATTATTATTATTGTTATTATTGTTATTATTATTATTATTATTATTATTATTATTATTATTATTATTATTATTATTATTATTATTATTATTATTATTATTATCATATCATCATCATCGTCATGATCATCATTACTATTATCATTACTATCATGATTGTTATAATTATTATCATTATTATTATGATCATCATCATTTGTCGTTATAATCCCTATCTTTATTATTATTGCTTTTATAATGTCTTGTTAATATTATTATCATCATTATCATTTGTGTTAATAGTATTCTCATTATTACTGTTATTATCAATACTTTCATTATTCCCATAATGATAATAAGTATCATCATTATAATCATTATTCTTCTTTTTATTATCTTTATTATCATCAGTATCATTATTGTTATCATTATTATCATATTACTATTATTATCATTATTATTGTTTTAGTAGTAGTAGTAGTAGTATCATCATCATCATTGTTATTACTACTACCATCATCGTCATTATTATTGTTATCATTATCATTGTTATTGTTATTATTATTATTATTATTATTATTATTATTATTATTATTATTATTATTATTATTATTATTGTTATTATTATTATTATTATTATTATTATTATTATTATTATCACCATTCATCATCATCATCATCATCATCATCATCATCATCATCATCATCATCATCATCATCATCATCATCATCATCATCATCTTTATTATCACTATTACCATCATTATTGTGCTGGCGCAGCGGTAAGGTGCTGGTCTAGCAATCTTGCGGACCTGCGTTAAATCCACGTCCGGCCAGTGAGAGGTAACCCGGCCACTCATTGCACACAGGGGAGATTTGGGCAAAATAAAACAGACAGTATGTCACAGCAAGAATATCCATTGCAACAAATGGAATTAGAACTATTATTATCAATATTATTATCATTATTATCATTATTATTTTTATTATTATTATTATTATTATTATTATCGTTGTTGTTATTTTTTATTATTAATATTATCTTGATTATCACTAATATTATCGTTATCATTATCATCATTATTATTATTGTTACCATTATTATTATCATCATTATTATTATTATTACCATTATTATTATCATTATATTATCATTATCATTGTTGTTACTATTATTATTATCATTATTATTATCAATAATATTACCATTATTATTGTTTTAATTCTTATGAGCAATATTATCATTTTCATTACGATTGTTATTTTCATTATTGTTGTTGTTGTTATCATTATCATCATTACTATATTTATCATTATCATTATCATTGTTATTAATATTATTTATCATAGTTTTATTATTATTAATAATATCATATAATGATTATTGTTATTGTTATCACTATTTTTGTTATCATTATCATTATCATTGATGAAAAATTAATTTTTTTTGTTGTTATTGTCATCACTATTATCCTTACTATTTTTTACTATCTATATTATCATTATCACTATATTTTTCATTATTATCATTATCATTATCATCATTACTATTATTGTTGTTGTTTTTAATGTTATCCTCATTATCATCATCATTACCCTTCCTATTATTCTTATCATCATTATAAATATCCTCATTATTATTATTATCATTATCATTACGAATGCCATTATCATTCCTATTATCATCCTTATTATTATTATTATCATCATTATTTTTATTATCACTATTGTTATGATCATTATTATCCTTATTATTATTATTGCTATTATTATTGTTATTATTATTATATTATCATATTATCATTATTATATTATTATCATTATTATCATTATCTTACTATTATTATCATCATCATTATTAAAATTTCTATAATTATCACCACTTATTATCATTATTATAATTATCATCACCCTTATTATCATTATTTATGTTAACTACATAATTAAAATGTGATGTTATCCCCATCAATTATATATTATTATCCTTATTATTATAACTATTGCTGTTGCTGTTGTTATCATTTCTGTCCTTAATATTGTTATCATTATTATTCATCGTTATCAGTAACATTATCATTGTTGCATTATTGTTATTATCATTATTATCATCATTACTTTTATCAATATTTTATCAATATCATTTTAAATTGTTGTTGTAGATGTTATCATTATCATTATTGTTCTTAGTATTATCATAATCAGCCTTATTACTTTTATCATTATCATTATTATTTTTCTATTATCATTAATATCACTGTTGGTATCTTTATCATTATTATCATAATCATCATTACTATAAGTAGTAGTATTGTTGTCATCATCATCATAAGTATTAGTAGTTCCTTATATAAATTATTGTAATCAAGTATTAATTGATGTTTTGCTTTTGCTTGTCGTTACTGCCGATGGACTCATAACTTTTCATCTGCAACACAGCTGCTGCTTCAGCCGCTTCGTCTCTTCAGCATCAACGCAGCAGTCCCGCTCGCTGGACGCCAGAGCAGCGAGTCTGCGCCGCGGCATTTCGTTCCATATTTCCCTGCCGCACCTGCGACGCTCTCCCGTTCCTCCGCCCTTACCCATCCCCTTCCATCCCTCTTCCCTCGCCCCTATCCTCCCTCCTCCGTCTAGGCCTCCCTCACCCCCTCCCCCAGAGACACCGCTTACGCTCCCTCCCGAGGGAAAGAAACCAGGGGGCGCCCTCACACCTGATCCGTCTCATATTTTAGCCGATTATCCGATTTAATTAATGTTTATTTTAATGGTCGCGATGAATCATTTAATTACTCTGGCCCTTTCCCCTCGCGAGTCGTTTATCCCGTGTGATTTAAACATGGAAAAATGAAGAGAGGGAGGGGCTGGGTGAGGGGGGGGGGGGATAGGCTGATGGAAAAAGAGAGCGACGGAGGGAGGGGGAAGCGGAGAGGAAGGAAAGGAAGGGGAGAGGGAGAGCTGGAGGAAGAGGGGGGGTTGATGTTTGTGAATTCTGTAACATTCATTTATATGATTTGATCATGACAGCGATTAGAATTAGATTATTGATGATTATATTGAAGAAAATAGTAATGATATTATTAATACTATACCCCTTACAAAATTCTATAACTATTACTTTATTTGTTACTACTGTTAATGATAATAAGGATAACGGCGATTATAATATATATGAGTAATCAAGGTAACAAATAATATTGAAATTTAACATCATTATAACTAAAAATATATATACTGATATTCATAATAACAATACTAATAGCAATGATATCAATAGAACAATGATAATGATAATAATGATCGAAGGAGGAGAAGGAAGGAGCAGAGAATGAGAAGAATCAGGATGACGATGTGGATGATAGTAACTCTAATAATGATAATGATAAGAATGATGATAATGATAACACGATAATATTGAAAATAACAATTATCATTATCATTTTCATCATAGTAATAATGATAATAATAATGATAATATAATAGTAATAGTAATAATGATAATAATAATAATAATAATAAAATAATAATAATAATAATAATAATAATAACATTAATAACTAGAAGCACTCAGAAAGCGTACATTTCAGCAAGGCAATAGAGAGTCGCTATGATGAAATAAAAATATTCCCACTTGAAGATTCCTTATTATTCTCCTATTATTATTACTATTATCATCATCATCATCAGTGTTATTATTATTATTATTATCGTTATTATCATTACTGTTGTCATTACTATTATCATTTTATTATTACTATTATATATTTATTATTATTATTATTATTATTATTATTATTATTACTATCATTATTATTATTATTATCATTATTATCATCATCATTATTATTATTATCATCATTATTTATTACTTTTATCATCGTTATTACTATTATCATTATTATCATCATTACCTCCGCCAAAGAGGCTATGTTTTTGATAGTGTTGGTTAGTTTGTTTGTTGATTGGTTGGTTGGTTGGTTAGCAGGACAACTGAACACCTTGTGAACAGATTTTTTTATGAATTTACCAGAGGTTTGGAATTTTATAAAGGATTGGCTTGGTTATCTCTCCTGCTCTGGCTAATGTTCTTATCCTCCTCTTGATCGCCTCCGCCAAGGAGCCTATATTTATGGACGCCATTTGTATACCTGAGAAAGAGATGATTTTCATGTAATTCTTTCATGTGTAAAAATTTTTATTACACCGGTGACCTTAGAACCATGGCGGATTTATGCGCTCTATGAGTGTTTCTAGTTATTATCATTATCATTGGTAGTAGTGGTAATTAATAAAAATCGATGTATATGAATAATAATGATAACAATGATATCAGTAATTACACTGATAAAAGTAATGATAATGATAGTACTAATGGCAATGGCAATCATGATAATGTTAATGATGATTTTAGATAATGTTAAGAATAGGAAGAAAAAAAAAACAGTGATGATAACAATGATTACAGTAATAGCAATATTAATATCAATATTAATTCTAATGATGATGATGATGATGATGATGATGATGATGATGATGATGATAACAACAACAACAACAACAACAAATAATAATAACAACAATGATGATAATTTTTATAATATTGATACTAATAACACTCATGATAATAAGAATAATATTGATAATGGTAACGATAATGATTATAGTATAATAATAACAAAAATAATTATCATAATAGTAGCAGTAATAGTAATGATGATAAAATCAATGATATCATTAGTATTATCAATATCATTGTTAATACTACTAGTAGAATTACTACTATCATTATCATTATTGTTATCATTAGTATCATTATATTTTTCCTCATTACTGTTCTTATTATTAATATTGTTATTTATAATCGTTATCATCCTTATCACTACAAGAATGATAATATTGGTTCTCGTAATAAGAATAACATCCCCCCCCCTCAGTCTCGAAGGCCCCTGCCGCGCTCTTCCACACTCGGCATAAACCCATTTGGATGATGAAACGTCTCGTTCCTCGTGATGCATTGGGTTCTTTAGCGCCCCCGATCACCCGGAGGAGGAAATACTATCTGTTTATATATAGTGGACACAGTCTCTCGCTTCTTATAATGCAAGATTTATTCCGCATCTGGGTAATGGCTTTCCGGAGAACGGTAGGAGTGTCGGCCGCGTGTTTGTGGAATTGATGGCCGAGTGGATGGTCTTTGGAAAATTGTCGTTCCTGTGGTTGTTGTTCGGAAAGCGTGCGCTCAGATTCCGGCTATTTTTCTTTCCATTTTCGTTTCCCTCTAGCTGTTTCTCTCTTTGTCCTTATTTGCCCACTTAACTGTTTATTCATCCATCTCTCCTCTCTCCCTTTATCTATATATCTATCTCCGACACGCACACACACTCATTAACTCTCTCTCTCTCTCTCTCTCTCTCACACACACACACACACACACACACACACACACACACACACACACACACACACACACACATTAACTCTCTCTCTCTCTCTCTGATAGAGAAAGAGAGAGAATTTAGCATACTGCATAGTCCTGCAATCTCGCAGATCACGTGGGTTCATGCCTGTTGGGCCGCGATGATCGCCTCGTGCGACCCCAAAGGCATGCTTGTGAACGCATGGGTTTTTCATTCTGCCTGCACCTAAATATAACCTAAGCTTGCCTCAGGCGCCCATCAGGCTTATAAGAGGTCAGCCAACATTGACCCAAATATCACTGCCCGCCTGCTGACCGGGGATCACCGCTCCACGAGGCCACACCCCTGCTTGGGCCTGCTGACCTTGCACCACCAGACCGCGTTATCATATCGTGTCCTATTTCGTGTGTTATTAATAAATGTAAACCGTAAACTGTGTATTACTACTGCCGACCAGTATCCATCCATATAATAGGTTCAGCACCTCTTATATCTGGTGGCGCGGTGCTTGTTACGTATGCGAACATTACAATCTCCCCTCTGAAGAAAAAAAAATATGAAGAACAGAATCATGTAAGTACATGCTATGGGCCAGTCTTTTCATTTTCCTTTCTTCTCCCTTATATGTGTTAAACGATGTGCAATCGCTCTTACTGGTTGAAAGTGTTAAAGTGAAAAATTTGTTTTTTTTACGATAGTAGGTATGGCAACACATATTCTGTCAATCATCTTGACCTAAGGTCACTTCTCCAGCAGATGTGAGGTATTATTCCTGGCAACAAGAATATCGTTCTTTAAATAATTTCTTCTTTCATTCTTAGAGGTTCATTTTATTTCAACTACATCGAATTCAATTTGTTTGTGATTACTCTCAAGCTGAGAATTTTTTGTGTGATTTGCAATTTACTTACGAATTCTATGTACTCCATTCTTTTATTGTACAAATTTTGTTGATTGATGTTGAATTTCACCCATTTTCGGACTCTTTTGGTTCAGTTATTCTCTTATTGATTTCGTTATTCGCACTCACGAATGACATATCATTTATTTCTTTTTAGTAACTAGTTTGCACCCCCCCCCCCCACACACACACACACACTCTGACCTCGCTTGGTCGTGGGCTGGGAGGACACTTTTTTATGCCGTCATCGCCATTTGGTGACAATTCTCTTGGCGCAAGAATTTAGCTTTGACCGCAAATATGTGTAAATTCAGTTATATGAATATAACATTGGGATCTTCCCCTTTCATCGTGCCAGAATGCACGGGGTTTCATAATGTCTAATAGATCTATGCACTGACATTTGAGAGTAGGTATATATATTGAAACCGAAGTAACTCATTCGTTCAGCATATTCGAGTCGGTGTGAGCCTGTATTAACGTCTGATTATAAAATTCAGGACTAGGGTTTTAAGCTAGAATAATGATTCGTTTAGTAATCACAACCTTCTCACCTTACTTTACCAGGAGGATGTTCAGGAAATCCCGACAATCATCTGATTCATAGATAGCCGCATGCACCCATTCACAGATTGTAGAGTAGAGATGTAACGAAAAAAATCGAGTCTCATTCAGTTACTTCATTCCATATAGGTAATTTGGGTAAAAAGGGAAACCCCACCGTTTTTGAAGTCTAACGTACTCTAAAGATGCATAAGCGAAAAATGATTACCCCCAGTCTGCCAGATTTTGTAGTGAATCCAATTATTACGATTAAATACAATTGTGATAGCATAAAAATATTTCTGAACTGGGATGTTTGCATTGCGGAAGCTTGCAAAAGTTTTTTTCATGTTACCATTTGTTATGGATGAATTAATCAGTATAATAGATTAATTTCATTATTACGTTTATTTAAATATTATTATTTCGTTAGTTATATTTCATTTTGAATATATCAGTGTTTAATCATTTGATTAATTGAAAGTGTTTACGTGACCAGGCATAATAGGTGAATCACGTAATGCAAATGTTTCGGAATCCGACCCGACCTATGTTTCGGTGGCTGACTCGAGCTCACTCCTTGGCTGTCTCCGACCGCACCGCCACCTGGCTTTCAATCAGCCATTCCGCCATATTGTAAAGTTCGGGTTTTGCACGTCTCTGCCTGTGGTCACTCTCGGCTAAGTATTTTGTTATATTATATTATAAATAGGATAGGATGCATGGTATAGGAGCAGGATTTTATTTTTCCTATAATATATACCAATATATAATTAATGTACATAAAAGTCTTACTGAATAGAGATGTTTATTCATGTGTTTCTTTTTCCCCGGACATGATTTTGACCTTGCTATGGGTCTAGGGTCTAATACTCTGGACTCCTATTGTGCCATAACATCATTCATAATTGCGTACATTCCGTTGCATATCATTTAATGTAGAGTTCAGTGTGGTAGTTGAAATAATTGTTGTATTAACATATTAATGATTATAATATTTGCTAAAATGAATGTTAAAATTCATGTTTGTGATTCATTCTTCGTGTGAGCTCGCTCTCACTTCACAATATTCACACTCATATTTACATTCACACACTCACTCATCCACGCAGACAACAGACATTGTAAATATATGCAAATCTTCATTGATAGAATTTGTTGTGTCGTAATCCCTTTTACCCGCGATATTTCTACCGTAATGAGTTACAACATAACACGCAATCATTACACACTCTTCCACGCAGTACAACAGACACTGCAAATATATACAAATCTTCATTTATAGGATTTGTTGTGTCGTAGTTACAGGCTATTTCTTTGCCTTGTAGCATTGCCAGTCATGATTAGTGAAAATGATGCACCATACATATATTTTTTCTGTCTCTATGAAATGACAATCGGTTCAAGTATATCCTTGTGAATTGCCGATGTCATTTCCCTCATCTATTCTCTTACTATCTGAGATGGTTTTTAGTTAAAGAATGTCCGTGAGGATCGCTATTTCCATTTCCCTAACTTATTTTCTCCTTGAAAAATACAAAACTGAAAAAAACGAAAAGAAATAAAATAGCGACATTAAAAACTGCACATTAGCATAAAAGCATCGGCTAGTAACACCTGATTAACATCCTTCCCTCTCTGCTGTCTTTCTTTTTCTCATACTATCTTGGCCCTTACGTGTATGATCTAGTTCGTAATGTATAATATGGACATAGGATATCTGACATGGGACAATGCCGTGAAACAAACATCGCCGGAAGATCGCCGCGGGCCAGAGGACCAGGACTCGTTAGTGCAGGTTTTAAGTTACCCAGGATGAAGTGGACGAGCGCCGCCTGCCAGGACGACCGTAGATCCTGCAAAGAACCAGGACCTCGTCCGAGCAGGCCCCTGGTTGCTATGGAAAACCGCCTGCCTGGACGCCCGTAGATCGTTCAAACTCCAGGAGCTCCCCAGCGCAGGAATAAGCCGCCCTCTGATGCCTCAAAGGACGCCCCTGCTCAGATGCCCATAGACCCAGACGCAGGTTACGATGACGTGTGGATGTCTAGGATGGATGGATTCACCAAGGATCAAGATGAAGAGGCCGACAAGGAGGAGCTACACGAGGACGACCAGTAAAAAGAAAGCGACAAGATGACCAGTAAGTAGATTGGGTCCGAGGGTGGGTCATCCTTGAGGCAATTCAGATGACGCCTCGAGGATGAGGCGTGAGTAGATGGCTGAGCGATATAGCATACTGCATAGTCCTGCAATCTTGCAGACCACGTGGGTTCATACCGCGTGGTCTGCTATAGTCACCTCATGCGAACCCAAGCCATGCTTGTGAGCACGTGGATCCCTCGCTCTGTCTGCCTGCACCTAAATATAACCTAAGTTTGCCTCAGGCGCCCATCAGGCCTATAAGAGGCTTGCCAACCTTGACCCAAGTCTCATTTATTTGCTGCCCACCTGCTGACAGGGCGATCACCACTCCACGAAGCCACGCCATTGCTTGGGCCTGCTGGCCTTGCACCACCAGACCACGTCATCATATTGTATCTATTACCATTCGTGTATTATTCATAAATGTAAGCCGTAAACGGTGTATAACTACTGCCCATCAGTATTCATCCATATAGGAGGTTCAGCACCTCTTACCGAAAGAGAGAGAGAAAGAAACGAACGCTCTCTCTCTTTTTCTCCCCCTCTCTCTCTCTCTCTCTCTCTCCTCTCTCTCTCCCTCCTCTCTTCCTCCCTCTCTCTCCTCTCTCTCTCTTCTCTCTCTCTCTCTCTCTCTCTCTCTCTCTCTCTCTCTCTCTCTCTCTCTCTCTCTCTCTCTCTCTCTCTCTCTCTCTCTCTCTCCTCACTCCCTCTCCTCCCTTTCCCTCTCCTCTCTCTCTCTCTCCTCTCTCTCCTCTCTCTCTCTCTCTCTCTCTCTCTCTCTCTCTCTCTCTCTCTCTCTCCTCTCTCTCTCTCCTTTCTTTCTCTCTACTCCCGCTTCTTCTCTCAATCTCTCTTGTCATCTATCTCTCTCTCTCTTCTCTCTCCCTCCCCCTCCCTCTCCCTCTCTCTCACCATACCCCCTCGAATCCGTCTCCTGATAATGCCCTTCGTACACAGCACTCTCTCCTCCTTTCTCCTTTCCTTCTTTTTCTCTTTTTTTTCCCCTTCTCCCCTCTTCTTTTCTCTCCTTTTTTTACTTCTTTCTCCCCCCTTTTTTTCTTTCTCGCCCCCTCCTTTCCCTCTTTTTTTCTCCTTTTCTTTTTCTTTCTTTCTTCCCTTTGCTCCCTCCTCCCCTCTCCTTTTCCCCTTTTCTTCCCTCTTCTTCCTCCCCTCTTTTTTTTCCTTTCTTTGTTCTATTTTTTTTTCCTTATTTATTTTCTCTTCTTCTTCCTCCTTTTCCTCTTTTCTTCTTTTCTATTTTTTTTCCTTTCCTTTTCTTTTTTTTTCTTTCTTCTTTTATTTTATTCTCTTCTCTTCTCCTTCTTTCTCTTTCATTTTTTCTCTTTTTTTCCTTCTTTCCTTTCCTTTTTCCTTTCCCCCCTTTTCTCCCCTTCCTTTCATCCCTTCCTTCTTTTATTGCCCTTTCCCCCCCTCGCTCTCTTTCTTTCTTTTTTCTTTTTCTTCTCCACTTCTTCTTCTTGTCTTTTTTCTCTTATTCCTCCTCCTTTCTCCTTTTTGCTTTTTCTTTTTATTTTTTTTATCTCCACCTGTTTTCTTTTTTTCTTCTTTTTTCTTCTCTCTCCCTTTCTATCTCCTCTCTTATTTTCCATCCTCTCTTCTTTTCCCTCTTTTCTTTTTTTTTCTCTTCTTACCCTTGCTCTTCTTCCTCCTCCCTTCCCTCCTGTCCTTTTCTCTTCTTCCTCCCCCCTTTTTTTCTCTTTTTTTCCTTCCCTCCCCTCTACTTTCTTCTTTCCTCGCCCTCCTCTCCTTTTTCTCTTCCCTTTCCTTTGTCTTCTTCTTTCCTCTTTTCCCTTTGTTTTTTCTTTTTCCTTTCTCTGTTCTTTCTTTTTTCTTCTCTTCTCTCTTCTTTCTTTTCTTTCCTTCTTTCTTCATTTCCTTTTTTCCCCCTTCTCTTTTCCTTTTTTACTCTTTCTCTCTTTTTTCTTTTTTTTTTTCTTTTCTTTTCGTTCCCTTTTCACTTCTTCTCCTTCTTCTGCCTTTATTTCTTTTTTTTTTTTTTCCCCACTTTCTTCTTTCTTTGTTTTTCTTCTCTTCCTTTGCCTCCCCTCCCTGCCCCTTTCCCCCTTCTTCTTTCTTTTTCTCCTTCCATTTCTTTCTTTTCTTTTTCTTTCTTCCTTTTTCTTCTTTTCCTCCTATTTATTTTTTCTCTTTTTTTTTTTCTCTTCTTTTTTTTCTTTCATTACTGTCTCTCCCTCTCCTCCTTCTTCCTTTCTTCTTCTTCTTCTTTTTTCCTTCCCCCCTTCCGTCTTTTCTTTTCCTTTTTCCTTTTCTTTCCTCTCTTCTCTTTTTTTTATTCCACTTCTTCTTTCCCTTGCTCTTTTCTCTCTTTCTGCTTTTTCTTGCTTTAAATCTTCTTCCCCCTTTCTTTTCTTTTTCGTATTTCTCTCTATTATCTTTCTCCTTCTTATTTGTTTCTCCTCGATCCTCTTCTTCTCTTCTTTTTTTTCTTTTTCCTCCCCTTCTTCTACTCCCTCCCCCGCCCCCTTTCCTTTTTTTTCTTTTTCTCTTCCTCTCTTTCTTTTTCCTTTCTTCTGCCTTTTCTTTCTTGTTTCCTTTGCTTTTTTTGTTTTTTTTTCCTTCTTTCTTCTCTTCTTTTTTTTTCCTCCTTTTCTACCTTTTTTTATTCTTTTTCTTCTTCTTTCTTTTGCCTCTTTCCCTTCCCCTTTTCCTCCTTTTTCTTTCCCTTTTTCCTCTCTTTTCCTTTTCTTTCTCTTCCTTCTTTTCTTTCTTTCTCTTTTCTCTCCCCCCTCTCCATTTTTCTTTATCTTTTTTCTCTCCCTCCTTTCCCCCCCTCCTCCTTTTTCGTCTGTTTATTTTTTCTCTCCCCCCCCCCCCTATTTATTTTGCTTTTATCTTTTTCCCTTTTTCCTCCCTTTCTCCTTTCTTTTTTCTCTTTTTTTCTTTTTTTCTTTCGTTTTTCCATCCCTGTTTTGTTTCTTTTTGTTTCTCTCCCCCCCTTTCTCTCTATCTTCCTTTCTATCTTCTTTCTCGTTCTCTCTTCTTCTTCCCCTCCTCTATTTTCCTTTTTTCCTTTACCTCTCCCCCCCCCCACCCCCTCCTCTTTTTTTTTTCTCTTCTCTTACCCCCTTTTTTATTCTTCTTTCTTTACTTCTATTTTTCTCTCTATTCCTTTTTTCTCCCGCGCATTCTTCTTACTTTCTTTTTTTTTTTGTTTCTTCTTTATTGTCTTCCCCCTGTTCCTCTTTCCTCTTTCTTCCTCTTCCTCCTCCCCCTCCTCTCTCTCACCCCCTTACCCCCTTGATTTCCTTTTCTTCTTTTTTCTTTCTTATTCCTTCCTTTTACTCTTCCTTCCTTTTCTCTCTTCCCTTTTTCTTTTCTTTTTTTCTTTTTTCTCACCTTTTTTTTTCCTTTTTTTTTCTCTTCTTTTCTCTTTTCCCCCCCCCTTCCTTCTCCTTTTGTTTCTTTTCTTCCCCCCTTTTTTTTTTCTTTTTTTTCCTGCTTTCTCTCTATTTTTCCTTCTTTTCTCTCTCCCTCTTCGTTTCCTCTACTTCTTTCTTCTTTTTTCCCCACCTCTCCCCTATTTCCCCCCCTTTTTTCTCTTTTCTCTCACTTTTTTTTTACGCCTTCTTTTTTCCTCTTTCTCTCTTTTCCTCCTCTCCCTTCCCCTATCTTATTTTCTCCCTTCCTTTTCCTTTCTCCCTTTCTTTTTTTCTCTACATTACTTTTCCCCTTTCTTCCTTATTTCCCCTTTTTTTTCCTCCCCCCTTTTTTTCCCTTTATCTCTTTTCTTTTTTTCTCTTCTTTTTCGTTCCCCTCTTTCCTTCTTTTTTTTTTCTTCGTGTCCTTTTTCTCCGACTGTTCTTTCCTCTATTTTTTTTTTTTTTTCTTTCTCCCTCTCTTCTTTTTTTCCCTTCATTCCTCTCCCCTTTCTTTTTCTTTATTTTCCTCATCTCTTTTCCCTCCTTTTTTTCTCTCTTTCTGTCCCTTTCTTTTTTTCCTCTCTTTTCTCTTCCTTTCTTTTTTATTTTTTTTTTGTCTTTCTTTTTTTTCTTCCCCCCTTTTTTCTTTTTTCTCTCCTTTTTTTCTTTTCTTTTCTTTTTCTCTCTCCTTTCTCTTTTTCTCTTCACCTTCTTCTCTCTTTCACTCTTCTTTTCTTCTCGCCTCTTT
>NW_020872615.1:27500-30000 GCF_003789085.1 Penaeus vannamei
GAATTTTCCGATGTCACTTTGGAGGCATTGGCATGAGACGTTGTCTGTTATCCTTTTTTGTGTCTTCGCGTCGTCTGCAAATATATTCAGATAACTACCTGGGTTTATGTTTGACTCTAAGTCACTGACGAAAATAGTAAACATGATCGGCGTTAAGACAGATCCTTGAGGCACTCCGCTGATTACTCGGCGCCGTGCAGAATGCTTCCCTCTAATTACTGTGCTCATTTGTCTTTCATGAAGAAAGTCTTTCATCCATGGTAGGAATTTGCCTTTCACTCCACCTAGGTACTCTAATTTCCATAGTAGCCTTCCATGAGATGCCTTATGAAAAGCCTTTATAAAGTCCAAATACACACAATCCACCAAGCCGTCTCTTTCTTGTAAATTTTCAGATAATCTCATAAAAACATGAAATTTGTTACTCATGACCTTCCTTCTCTAAAACCAAATTGTTTATTTGATATCACTTCATGTTTTTCAAGTACTTCAACCCATTGTTTCCTAATTATCATTCCTAACAGTTTGCATACAACACCAGTTAACGAAAATGGTCTATGATTTAAAGGATTTTCTTTGAGAACCTAGTAAGAAATCTCATCAGGTACTGTTACGTTTAGTAGTTGTATCATTCATGGCCTATCAAAGTATGGGTCAAGAACAAACGCTGATTGAAATTTCTCATTTAGGATTTCACACAAACTTTGGCTTTCTTTATCATATTAGTTACCATTTGCTTGTTCATGAAGGTTACTTTTGGAGGGCGTTTCTTTCCCTTTTCGAATAATCCCAGCCTCCTGTGTGCTATGATATTCTCCTCCGCGAAGTTAGGATTTATGACTTTGAGAATGTTTACAATCAATTTCTTGTCCTCGTTGTATCGTTTAATTCCAATTTATTACAACTTTTTCTTCATGTCCCAATGTAACTATGTCCTTGTTTACATCAACCAAACTAGCAACAATCTTTGCATGCTGACAAAGGTGAGATGTGAATTTTTCTTTACCGTTTCTGCAAGCTGCATTTTGATTTCTTCCTTTGTGATCTTGATGTCTTTTTCTATTTTTCCCCATTTCATTTACGGTCTCTTTTACCTTTGATAAATCGGCATATGTAGCTAATTTTTTTTTTTTTTTTTTTTTTTTTTTTTTTTTTTTTTTTTTTTGCCTCTTCCATTATTTGAGACTGGCTGCTTGACAAATTGCTTTCGATCTACTTAACAGTCTCTTGTACTTTGATTACTTCCTCAACTTTTTCTTGCAGATTCTTTGCTTCGGTTTCACCACCGTTGCTAATCTTGGTTTCTGCTTTAAACTTTTCCTTGAGTTCATTGATTTTCATGTCAGACTTTTCCATATTCTCTCTCTGGATGGCTGTGTTCCTGTGCAAATTATCTACCAATTCCTTCAAATTTACATTTTCTTCATGTATTTTCAAGCATTCTGCTACCAGGTTGTCTACCTTGGCTTCAAGACCCTCACTTCTAATTGTTGTTTACGCTAACTTCATTTTCCTTGTTTGATCTTAGTTGTTATTCATTAAACAAACACAAAAACAAAGTTGTACTCACTGCTGTTGTCACTAGACGCGAAACGCTTACCATGCAGGATTCGCGGTCACCTCTCGCATACCTTACCTTCTCTCTCTCTCACAAAAGTGCACGATCTTTTTTTAATTTTTTACTTACTCCACTTTCTAACCCAATTTATTCTTTCAACATGAACTAGACACATTTACATAACCCGTGACTAGCAGACTAGACTAGCCATTGCTCAATCCTCTCCATATTTAACATGTAAGCAATGCACTGCACTGCGCTTTGCACTGTGTGTGTGTGTGTTTGTGTGTTCAGTGAGACAGAGAAGTATAAAAAAGAGTAAGAGAGAGTGTGTGTGTGTTTGTGTCTGAGATTGGTTGCGCCAACACAAAAATCAACAGATCATCAGATATATTATTTTACTTTAAATAAAATCAACCACTTGAGGCATTATCCACCAGGGCTGGAAGCTTTTCTGTAGCAGCATTTCTGCCGTATTTGAAACTTTAGATGATACCGATGATATAAAAAAAAAAATAAAATTGAACCTACACTATCATAAACAGGTGTATATTAGATTTCAGTAACAGTGCGTAGTGTCAGATTCTAATGATTATAGGGTTCCCCGCCTTACTTTCTTGTTCAATGCACTGAATAAAATATACGATAAATACATTATTAAGCCAATAATATAACTATATTCAACAAAATAAATTGCATCTGCAGCTCTTTATAAAAAATGTGTTAGATGTATAACTGAAGAAATGCGATTATAAATCTGTTAAATTGATTTATCTTAAGGCATACGACTGTGTTAAGTATGTTGCAGCGTTGAAGGTGTAAAATCACTGCCTTTGGTGATGCCCAGCTGGGTGACTCAGCTGAAGTGACATCGAATGATATTTCCCATGTGATGTCGTTCAGTCTGCCACATCGTATCAGTTCATAGCAGGATGGTTTCAA
>NW_020872615.1:35000-37500 GCF_003789085.1 Penaeus vannamei
CATCTAAGTTAACTGTTGGTGGGTCAACCTGGTGCAACTGCTCAAAATACTCAGCCCAACGCTCCCGCACCGCAACAGGTGTCATTTACTAAGAAATGGCCTTCTACCTCCTCAGCAAGGTTCCTAATAAACCGAGTTCTGTGCACCTGGGAACGGTGCAAATCTCGATCCCCTGCTAGACGAGCCGCACGACAAGCATCTGTGGCATCCAGTGTCTCCTGCGAGATGAAATTTCGCCTTGCTCTCGGGCATTCACCAATCGTCTCTTGAGCTGCATCAAGCATTTCATGCTTGAAGGTGTCCCACAGAAGTACAGGGTTTGTCAGATTTTCGAGCACAGTAAAACGACCAGAGACTGCCTCAGCAAACCCCCGGGCACGTTTCCCCTCCCTCAGCCTGTCCAAGTGAAACACCCTGGGGTGGTCATTGGTCTGCTGGGGGTTTTTGAAATGGACTCGGAGGGTAGTCACAACCAATCTATGGTCAGTACCACAGAACTCGGCACTCCTATACCCCCTGCAATTCTGGAGGATCCTCCAACGAGTGCTAACGAGTATGTGGTCGATCTCCTTGGTTGCATTTCCTGCATCAATGTACCATGTCCAGCGATGTGGGTCTGGGTGCTGGTACCAGGAGCCAGAAATCCTCAATTTCTGGGACCTAGCAAAGTCCCGGAAAAGGAGGCTATTCTCGCTGCCGGTATCAGCTCCCGAACAATCGGGACCGACCGACATCTCATAGCCAGTTCGATCACAGCCAGATACCGCATTGAAGTCACCCAGGACAGCACGAATATCTCGCTGGGGGCACCTGTCTGACACAGACGCTAGTTTGGCATAGAACATCTCTTTCACATCAAGTTTACAAACATCGGTAGGAACGTACACAGCAATAAGAGACATAAAGCCAAGGGCTGGAGTCTGCTGGAGATGGCCATGGCTACTCCCTGGAGATGGTGACCATCGCTGCGGCCTGACCAGTAGTAGGTGTAGCCACCTACACTGATCGTTCCACTGCCAGGCCTTCTCACCTCTGAGAGAGCAGCCACCTCCACTCTCAGCTTCCCCAGTTCTCTTGACAGCAGAGGCAACCGATCATCCTGACGCAAAGAACAGATGTTCCAAGCCCCCACCCTGACTCCCCGCCTGAGGTCTAGCCTCGGGCAGTCGCTCCGGGTGGGCGCCACCTCTACCGCCCCCGCCGACGCTGCTCCACATATAAAGGGACGGCAGGCTGTGGAACCCGTCATCCACCTACGGGGCTCCCGAAGGCTTTACCCCGTAAGCTTTCCCCCTGAACGCATACCCAGTACTTACATGACGCCCGTCTGCAGCGAATCCCGTCTCCGTGACTCGCCCGCCACCAACCGCTCCAGTGCCGCCCCCACCTCGGGTAGCGGGTCAACGGAAACCACCCGCGACCACGACACTGCCCACTCTGCAAATGACCTCTCTGAGACCACCTTGCCAATCCACACCGGAGCCGTGCCCAAGAGAAGCACTGACGGTACTCATGACGTCGAAGAAGCACTGCCCTTGGAAGGAGCCACAGGACCCTTCGCAGCCACAGACGCATCGTGTCCATCCCAGAGACGAGTGAAGTGGACAAGAAAGTCAACTGACTTCTACTAGGCACACTAACTCATCAGGATCAACATTTAAGTCTGTACCCACCTTCTCACCATGTCCCACTTACCTTTTGCTTGTATTTCTGACCATGAAATATTCAGCCTCTTAGATTCTCATGAAATCACAAATCCTAATATCTTACCTCTTGAAATATTAGACAGAATGATCTTTAATCAGTTTACTGCAATGCATGACAGATACGAGACTGATAGTGACACTGATGACTTTCTCCTCAATGTACTTAAGCTTAAGAATCCAGTTTCTAAATATTTATTTCCGGAATATCCTTCTTGTAGCACTTCATCACGGAATGATTTCAGCGTCATCAGTTTCAATATCACGACACTTTGATACATTTATTAATACCACCGTCTCCTCACTTAGCTCCCTCTCTGATGTTATTTGCTTGTGTGAAACCAAATTAACCTACGACATTGAACACCTATTTTGTCTCCCTTCATATATAAGTTATTTTTCAAATATGTCTCGACTTAGCGGAGGCTTTGCAATATATATTCATAACAAGCATTCCACTCACATTAGAAGTGATTTTAATATGTCACCAGAATTAGAGTCACTTTTTGTAGAGCTAAACTGTTCACCAAGAAATGTAATTGTTGGATCTCTATATCGCAGACCGAAATCTAATTTCAGGACCTTTCTAACAAAGCTAAGAGAAATCTTGTCCAAAATTAATGCAGAAAGAAAGCTCTTATACATTACAGACGATCTCAACGTGGATCTTCTGAGATTAGACTCCGGGTCAAATGAACTGTGTTGCGCATTTAATGAAAGCATGTTCTATAATTGTGTAACAAAACCTACTAGAGTAAGCAATACTAGTGCAACCCCTCTCGACCACATTTGGACTC
>NW_020872615.1:45000-47500 GCF_003789085.1 Penaeus vannamei
GTCTTATTTCCATTATTGATAATCGTAACCATATCATCATTATTGGTGAGTGTAATACTGATAATAAAAAGATAAGTGATCATAATCATCAATATTACTGTTATAATAATTCTTATTAGATGAGAGAAATAATAATGATAATAATGGTAATAATGATAATCATATTAATAAAGATGATAATGATGATTATAATATAAATGATAATAAACATAATCATGATTATGATCATAATATAAATGATAATAATCATAATGACGATAATGATTAAAATATAAATGATAATATTCATAATGATGATAGTAATAACAATAACAGAAATAACAGTTATGATAATATAAATAATAATGATGATAATAATACAAATTATAATAATAATGCAAATGACATGATAATACCAATGGAAATTATAATAATCTTAAGAATACGAAGAGTATGAATAAGAATAGATATAGTAATAATAATGATGTTAATAATAGTTATACTAATAAAGATAACCATGAAAATATTATTTTTTATCGTTATTATTGATCATTATCATTATTATTATCACTAGTAGTAATACCAATATTCCTATTATTAGTAACAGTGGTATTAGTAATATTACTAGTATTTTTGTTATTATTATTACCATTGCCAAGAGTATTAGTACTATTATCATTACTTTTTATATCACTATTATTGCCATCATTATCATTTTCATTATTATTTGTTCAGAATTACCATTATTATTATTTTATGGTTCTTGTCATTTTTATTCTATTTTTTATTATCAATATCATTATTGTTATTATTATTAACATTATTATTTTCATTATCATTAACATTATTAGTTTCATTATTATTAACATTATTAGTTTCATTATTATTACATTATTAGTTTCATTATTCATTATCATTATTATCATTATTGCTCCCAGCATTATAGCCATTTTTTTTATTTATATCATCATCCTGATATTTATATTTAGTACTATCATCATCCTCATATTTATATTTAGTACTATCATCATCGCTATTATATAATTTTAGTACTATCATCTTTGTTATTATTTATATTGCTGGCATTATCGTTATTTATCGTCATCTTCAGCAGTTGTTGCATTCATATCATCACTTTAATATTATTTTCATTGTTATTAGTATTGCTGGCAGTAGCAGACGTAATAGCTGTAATTATATCAACCTCATTATCATTTTCATCATCATAAGCATATTCAGCATCCTTATTCTTATTATTTTTACTCATATTCGTAATCATATTATTGATACTTTTATCGTAAGCATTTTCATTGTTATTGTTTTTCTTTATTATTTTTTATTTTCATTCTTACAATTGTTACTGTTAGTATTCCTGCTTTTAATATTGCTCCTGATATTATCTTCATTTTTTTCTTGCTAGTGGTGGTATATTTTTATTATGACAATAATAAAAATCTCAATGTTAATAATACTGATATTAAGAATAATTATTAGTATTAGTATTAGTATTTCACTATTGTAGTAATAATAGTAGTAGTAATGGAAGTAATATTATCTGTACTACTATAATCATCATATAACGTTTTTCGAGAATATGAAGAATTGCACACCGAATAAAACAGCCGATACAAATAGTATACCAAATGACTAAAAAAATGTTTCTGTAAATACATTCTTCTATGCAAACCCGATACTCTATGTTTTTCACCTCATCTACATAAAGTACAAAAGGAAATTTCAACACCTATTTCAACTCTACAGGGCGTTTTCCTCTTGGGTTTTACTCACCAAAGAGACAGGTTTTGCTCCACCCGCTCCCTGCCTCATCTTTAGCTGATTTTATCTTATTCTGTTATTCTCCATGTGCAATCCATTCTGAGTGAATTTAAAGTTAACTGAGTAAAATAGATTTTAGCTTCCCATAGGTTTTATGTTCATAATTTTACTTAATAAGGCGGCAAGTTTTGCATTATCCACACTGCAGAACCCCTACCATATTAGGTTGAATGCATGTGGAACTCACACACACACACAGCACACCTTATTTGTAATTTTTTATTGTTATTATATATTGTCATCATTTTTGTAGGCATTATTATTATCATTATAACTACTATCATCATTATTATTATCATTATCACTATTATCATCATTGTAGTTATTACTCTTATTATTATCATCATCCTCACCCTCATCATAAATAATATAAATATTATCCATATTATTATCTTTATTGCTTTTATGTTATTATTATAGTTACTGTTGTTATTGCTGTTGTCATTAGTGTTATTATTATTTTTGTTATCATTATCAACATCATTATCCTTTTTATTACTATCGTTACCCTAATCATTCTTATTAGTATTACTATTATGATAATAAAAATAATTATAATGATAACGGCGCTAGTAATATTTTTTTTATAATCATCATTTTATCCTTAGTATTATCATTATTATCAGTATAGTTATTGCTATCAAAAGAATTATAACCGGTGTTAATGTCATTATCATTATCACCA
>NW_020872615.1:65000-72500 GCF_003789085.1 Penaeus vannamei
CTCTGCTCTCTCTCCTCTTCTCTCTCTCTCTCTCTCTCTCTCTCTCACACACACACACCACACACACACACACACACACACCACACACAGCCACAACACACACACACACACACACACACTTTCTTTTTCTCCCTACCTCCACCTTTCTCTCCCTCTGTTCTTTCCTCCCTCCCTTAACTCCTTGCTCCTTCTCTCTTCTTTCTCCCGCTCTTATTCCATTCTCCCTCTCTTCCTTTCCTCCCGCCCTCTCTCCATTTCTCACTCTCTCCTTATTTTCCTTCCGCCATTCATCCCGTGCATGTGACTCCCTGTCCCTCCCTCCCTCCCTCCCTCCCTCTTCCTGCATCTCCTTCCTCTCCCCTTGCCTCTGTTGCTCCGCCCATTTATAAGCACAGAAGAAAATAAAGAAAACAATCATATTACACAACCAGATTAAACTGCTATTTGGCCTTTGACCGACAGCCGCCTCTGAAGCTCTTGTTATGTTGCTGGGGAGAGATCTCGTCAGTTGCTTAGTCTCACTGCTTGTATTGTTGTTGCTGTTATTATTATTATTATAGTTATTGTTATTACTATTATTATTGTTGTTATTATTGTTGCTGTTGCTGTTTTTGTTTCTGTTATAATAATGATGATGATGATGATGATAATAATTATCATTATTATTGTTATTATAATAGTAGTAGTATTTTATCATTATTATTGTTGTAGTTATTATTTTTATTGTTATTGTTGTAGTTATTATTGTTGTTGTCATTCTTATAGTTATTTTTATCATTATCATTATTATTACTATAATTACCATTATTTTTTCTTCATAAATGCAGATTTCTTAGAATATATCCGCGATACAGTTTCTTCTCAGGTGTCGTTGCATGCCTGAATACTAACGAATTTATTCCTTCTCATTGCAGGTATGTGCGATGCAGAAGGATTTAGAAAGTAAGGAGTGTGTAACAAAAGGTGAGTGAATATCCTTATTAAGAAACAAAAAGATCCTTTAAAAGAAATACACTACGTTTGAACATTCTTACACTCCTCCCAAAGAAGAAATAAATAAATCATCAAAAAAAAAAAAATCTGAGCCTACACTTCCAACGCTCTCTTAAAAGAGTAAAGCAAAAACACCACGCAAACATTTTCTCCAGCATCGCACGCAGCACGCGAACGCACGAAGGTTCTCCCAAAGGCGTCATTTGTCAGAGGTGACTGTTGAGTGCGGGACGAGAGAGTAGGTCATAGGGGGGGGGTGTCGGTTGGTGATTTGTGTTTGTGTGTTTGCCACAAGATGTACTTTGTAGCATTTTTGTATGCATATATGTAGTAATTGTTAGTTGAAGTGAATGAATAGTTGATGAATTTCCCAAACTGACTTGGAAGTTGTACCACATTATGAAGCATGTTTTATTGGATTGACCTAACTATTCAGCATGAACGCTTCTACCCCCCCCCCCCCCCCCCGCCTCTCCATGGGCTGCATGGATAGCCAGGACGCATGTGTTTGTATGTCACAGGACAATTGAGCTTTTCAGCAGGCGTCCCAAATTAACGATTTATTTGCATAAATATTGTCATTATTTGATGTCATTATTTTCAGTTCATCATTAATTTGTAACTAACGCCATCAGCAGCACAGGGTCATTCATGTTATTGTTTCGATGGAAACGCTTTTGAATTCAGTCCGGCGTCTATGGATGGTCCAAGAATAGTGATGCTAAATTATCCCTATCCTGTGCTGGGAACGGAGGACAATGAATACGCCGAGCAGTAATATAAGCGGCTGTATTTGCATTTTCGGATAAATCGCCGGAGCCACGTCGAAAGGACCCCCCAGCCAGCCAGCGAGGCCATTGTGAGAGTCTCCCCCTCAGCCTCTTCCATATCAGAGCCGTCCTTGCCGCGGGACCCCGCTGTCAATCACCGGGGATAAACTCTACGGAAGCGCCCCGCCCGGTTTCATTTCCTCCCCTGATTGTGTTGATCGCCTTGCCTCCGAGGTAGCTGAGGCGTCTAGAAGGAAGTGGTGTCGCTTCGTTTCGTCTCTTTCTTTTGCTTGTTTATTCTTCTTCTTTTTTATGGTTCGATGTGTGAGTCACCGGATAGAACAGATATTCTTGTTCAGACGTCGATCTGTATGGAAATTAACCCTATGAAAATATGCTTCATTATACTGTATGCTGTAGTATATCATCACGGTATGTAAATAATGTGCATTCATGAATATGCATGAGAGTTCTCTAGGTTATTATAGATAGGAATCGTTGTATGTATAAAATTTCGTTAGTTTTTTTTAACAAGTTTAATGCATTTTGATTAGATTCCGTATCCGAGCGAAGCCTATCTGAAATACAAATGTTATGAAGGGACCGAAAATATTAGGAATGAAAGATGAAATTTAGTGAAAGAAAGAAACTCTACTTACCCTACGTTATGATTTACCTTAAACTGATATTAATTGTAAATTTGTAATAGGATAAATTGGATAAAATAAATTAATATGGTAATAATAATAGTTGATTTATTAAGATTGCTATGTCAAAATAGACCCTTCCAATTGAACACCAAAAGTACCGGACTGTAATCAAAGAACCACCCTCTCCGGACCTTTCGCCGCAAGGAAGCTCAAGATCGTACGCGCTCGTTTCAGGGAGACTTAACTCATCGCCCTGTCTGGTCCACCTACTACTTCTGCTCACCCCGATAACCCGCAGGTGAAAGCTCTCTAACAGCCCCCGGCGAGTACCATTCGCTCCACCTGCTAGGTTCTGTTCCGATGTTTCGCCTAATGCCAGGCCCGCTCAGTGCTCTTCAATTTACGATGTCACGCTCAAGCTTCGGTGGCCACGACGGCCGTCCCAGTGCGGATTCCGTGGCTCCGTCATCACGACCGCCTTCGACCTTAACCGGTCTACCGTCTCTCATACTATAGTTATCCCACTTTACCAGCAGGGGCGCTAACCACAATAAACCTCCCAATACAAGTGAAGATCTGGACGTTGATTAGGCTCATGGACACACTCCACAGATCCAGTAATAGATCCTTTTACGACCGACGTAGCGCCCAACCTAACAAATCTATTCAGACTGTAGATCCGGATCAGCCCAGTTACCGATGCGGCGGTCGAACCGTCAGACTCGCGTGCTACTTCTCTGGCTGGGAATCCGGGATTAGCTCCATCTACCCGCTCCTCAAACCTCACCTGCATCATCTCTCTTAACCCGTAAAGAAACATTCCATTCTAAGACCAACTCATAGTAACATTGCTATTAATTTCCTTTCGTCCTCCCATAATCTCTGCCTCTGCTCTTGTCGTCTCTCATGTATGCGATATACGTGCACACCTCTACTCGCCACTTCAGTGTCCTTTGCTATTGGGTCCTCGCAGATTGATCAGCTATAGTTCGGGAGTGTGTACTCAGTCATCAGCCCCAAAATAAGTTTTTTACCTGCTAGGCTGGTTTCCCTGGCTGCTCCCTCTTTCTGTTTACAACCCGTGACGTCACTCTGTGTGCTCGTTCTAACCTCTTTCGTCTCTTTGCAACTCATCTTTCTATTTTCTCCTCATTTTCTTCCGCCGTTTTCGCGCTTTTTTCTCCGTATTGTGGTGTGTGTTTTTGTGATTGCTTTCCTTTTTTCTGGTCTCGCAATGTGAATAGCCTGCAGCCAATCATAATATATCTGCCACCCGATACGTCGCGTCTCTATTCTATGTTCCCTATGTGTGTTGTTGTCGTCATTTACTCTTTCTTTTTTGGTATGTTTGATATTGGGTTCTTTTCAGGTTGTGTGGGAAAACTAGCGTGGTGTGTGTGTGTGTTGTGCGTGTGTGTTTGGGTCAGGCCTCCCTCCCTCTTGTGTGCTTTCCGTGGGGCTGGGTCTCGTGCTTATGGTGTCTTTTTCCTCCTCCTCTTCTCATCCTCCCTTCTCGCGCCTCTCTCCGCCTCCTCTTCTCTCTCTCTCCTTCTCTCTCTCTCTCTCTCTTGAGGAAAAGTCTCTCTCCCTCATCCTCTCCTCCTCTTCTCCTCTCTCCGTCTAATATACTATATTATAATTATATAATTAATAGATATATATATATTATATATATATATATATATATAGTATATATTCTGTCCTCTCCTTCTCTCTCTCTCTCGCTTCTCTCTCGTCTCTTCAATCCTCTCTCATCCTCCTCTCTCTCCTCTCTCCTCTCTCTCTCTCTCTCTCATCTCTCTCTCATCTCTACAATCTACTATCTCTATTCTCTCTCTCTGCTCTCTCTCGCTCTCTCCTCTCCTCTCTCTCTCTCTCTCTCCTCCCCTCCCTCTCTCTCTCTCTCTCTCTCTCTTCTCTCTCTCTCTCTCTCTCTCTCTCTCTCTCTCTCTTGCTCTCTCTCTCTCTCTCTTCTCTTCTCTCTCTCTCCTCTCTCTCTCTCCTCTCTCTCTCTCTCTTCCTCTCTCCTTCCTCTTCGTTCCCCATTTTCCACTCCCTCCCCTCTTCCTCTTCCCCTTCCTCTGCTTCCCCCTTCTCTAACTCCCTTTATCTTTCCCTTCCCCTCCATCTCCTTCCACCTTCTCTCACTCTCTTTTCCATTTCTCTTCCTTCCCCCCTCCCTATACCCTTCCTTCTCTTATCCCTCCCTCAAACTTCTCCCCCCTCCCCTCCCTCCCCCTCTTCTCTCTTCTTCCCCTCCTTCTTATTCTAATTTCCTCTCCCATGCCTATCGCCGTTCAAGCCTCGTGATTCTCGTATTGGGTTGAGAGTCGTCTTCCACTCAGCGGATATGAACCATGTACCGGTTAAGGTATTTCTGCGCGCGGAGCTACTTTCCTTGTGCCTTGTTTTGTTGTTGCTTTTGTTGTTGCTGTTGTTGTTGTAGCTCTTTGTTGGGTTTATTATGGTATATGGAAATACTTTATCCCGTATATATATATATATATATATATATATATATATATATATATATATATATTATATATATGTATATATATGTATGTATGTATGTATGTATGTATATGAATATTTTTTTCGGGATTATATTGTTATTATTGTATGGTGTTGTTGTCCTTATTTTTGTTAGTGTTGTTATTGTTATTACTATTATTATTGTTTTTATCACTATCGTTGTTTTTATTGATATTACTATTATAACTCTTCATATTGTTGTTATTTTAGTAGTATTGGTTTTATTAATGTTGCCATTATATATTATTATTATTATATTATTATTATTTATTATTATTATTATTATTATTACTATTGCTAATGCTATCTTAATTCTTATTGTTATTATTATTGTCATTATATGATAATAATTATTATTATTATCATCATCATTATTATTATTACTATTACTGTTATCATTGGCACATTGTCATTGTCATTGGGTATGGATAGATATGGCTGATATATGCTTACATGTGTACTTCTGTTTATATATATATATACACATATGTGTGTGTATGTGTTTGTTCGCGCGCGCGCGTGCATGTGTGTGTGTGTTCGTGTCCGCGTGCGTGTGCGTGAGTGCCGAATTTAATTACTGCAACTGATGCAACCCCTCTTTTAAATCTGATGTTTAGTAGCACTAAACAGAATAGGCAACTGAAGTGCCATTGTTCTTCATTTTTTATGATCGTTTTTACCATCTGTCCCATTATTGCCGATGCCGTTGCTTCATTGGAGAGGCGGGAGGCGCGCGTTGCCCTGTGTTTAGAGCTGCGTTAGTAGAGATATTAAACCTGTCTACTCCTGTTATTGGATCTGCTGGCCTTTATTATTGGAATCCCGCCTCCCTCCTTTCACTCCCTTCCCCCCCCCCCCCTTCTCCCTTTCCTTTCCTCTGTCACACTCTCGGTCTCGGCCACTCTCTTCCGCCTCACACCGTCACTTTTGCCTTTCCCCTCATCCCCGTGCCCCTCTTTAGCTCTCTTCTTCCCCATATCTTTATCCTTACACCCTACCTTCTCTGTTTATCCCTCGCGTTCCCCTATCCTTCTCCTTAACCTCTCAGCGCGCACCCCAACTCCTCTTCTTTACCCCCTCCCCATACCCCTACCCCTCGTCCTACCCCTCTCTTTACCCCCTCCCCCCTACGCCTACTCCTCGCCCTACCCCTCTCTTTACCCCCTACCCCTTCCTCTAGCCCTCTTCCTACCCGCCCCCCCCCAGTCGGGTGGTTCAAGGTCCCCGTGGCGGAGGCGGGGCAGCGCTGCTCTTCTCGTTGCACAGAGCGTCGCGTCGTGTTGCACTTGCCGTTGCACTGAACGTGATTGGTGTGAAGGGAGAATGGTGGTGATGATGGGAATGATGAGGGATTATGTTTGATGGCGAGAATGATGTTGGTGTTGTGGTGGTGTTATGATGATGATAGTGATTGTAATAATGATGTCAGTATGTTGATAGTAATGGTAATCATAGTGATAATGATAACTGCGATAATCATAATGGTGATGATGATGATGATGATAATGATGATGACAGTATTAACAGCAACATTGGTAATGATATGATAGTTATAATCTTAATACTGAAAATAATAGTAATAATAGTAATGATATTGGTAGTAATAAGATGATAATATTTATGATGGGGATAATGATGATAATATTAAAGATATGGCTAATAATGATAATAACAATAGTTATTATTATTATTATTATTATTATTATTATTATTATCGTTATTACTGTTGTCGTTGTGGTTGTTGTTATCATTTCGTATAATGATAACAATAATGATAATTATATGAGAATGAGAGAATGTTAATAATGATAACATTGGCAACAAAAACAACAATGATAATGATGTTTATAATAATGATAATAAAATGTTGTTATTGGTAATTATAATAATAATAGTTGTACTAATAATTTCTAACAGCTACAACATAAACAACTGCAATAGCAACAACTGCAACAAGCATAATAATAGTCATAATAATGATTGCTATAATGCCAACACCAATAATGATAATAATTATAATGATGATGGTGATGATGCTATTGAGGAGGAAGAGAGAGGAGAGAAGAGAAGAAAAAAAATTACCATGAAAGATGATGAAGAATACAAGATGAAGGAACATGATGAAGAAGGACAAATAGAGAAAAAGAAGAAACTATGATGATTTTAAACAAAATGGACAAGGAGAAGAGAAATAAGAAAAAAACAAGGAAGAGAAGGAGAATCGAACAACAATAAACAAACAAGGAGCAATGCAAGCTTGAAACTAGAAGAGAAGAAAATTTGTGGGAAAAAGTTACACTTGTGAAAAGAAAGATAGAGAGAAAAGGAGGCGGAGAAGGTGGTAAGAGGAGAGGAAACTAAAAACAGAGAGAGAGAGAGAGAGAGAGAGAGAGAGAGAGAGAGAGAGAGAGAGAGAGAGAGAGAGGAGAGAGAGAGAGAGAGAGAGAGAGAGGGGGGGGGGCAGAGAAAGGGGGGTAGAGTGACACAAAACATAAGATAATTTGACTAATGAAAACAGGCATATTCAAGACAGAAATGTAAAACCAAAACTAAGA
>NW_020872615.1:105000-106073 GCF_003789085.1 Penaeus vannamei
TGATGATGAGAGAGAGAGAGAGAGAGAGGGGAGAAAGAAGAGAGAGAGAGAGAGAGAGAGAGAGAGAGAGGGGGGGGGGGGGTAAGAGAGACATACAGACACTTAAAGAAAGAGAGACAACAAAAACAACGAATTGGGATGAGAACAGGAGTAAAAACTAATGACAATTAGTCAAAGAAAAACAGAAAAAGACACGCAAAATGAAAATGTAAGAACGACTAAGAAGAGAGAGCAAGAGCAAGAGAAAGAGAGAGAGAGATGAAAGTCAAACACAGTCAAAACAAAGAGGCACAGAGAGAAAGTGTATGGACGAACGAGAATGAAAAAGAGAGAGAGAGAGAGAGGGAAAGAGAGGGAGGAAAGTCAAAGCAAAGAAGCACAGCGAGAAGAAAGTGTAATAAACGAACGAGAATAAGAGGAAGAGAGAGAGAGAGAGAGAAGAGAAGAAGAGAGAGAGAGAGTAGAGAGAGAGAGAGAGAGAGAGAGAGAGAGAGAGAGAGAGAGAGAGAGAAGAGAGAGAGAAAGAGAGGAGAGAGAGAGAGAGAGTCAATCAAAGTCAAAGCAGCAAAGAGGCACTGAGAGAAAGTGTAAAAGAATGAAGAGCAAAGAGAGAGAGAGAGAGTCAAACAAAGTAAAAACAAAGAGGCACAGAGGAAATATAAGAACGAACGAGAATGAGAGCAAGAAAGAGAGAGAGAAGAGAGAGAGAGAGAGAGAGAGAGAGAGAGAGAGAGAGAGAGAGAGAGAGAGAGAGAGAGAGAGAGAGAGAGAGAGAGAGAGAAAAGTCAAACAAAGTCAAAGCAAAGAGCGGTATGTGCAGGGACTGAGAAGAAAGTGTAAAGGAATGAGGGAAGAGAGAGACAGACCGACAGACAGTTAGATAGATAGAGATAGAGAGAGATTAGATAGGAGAGAGAGAGAGAGAGAGAGAGGAGAGAGAGAGAGAGAGATAGAGAGGAGAGAGGTAGAGAGAGAGAGAGAGAAAGAATGAGAGAGAATGGAGAGAGCGAAAGAGAGAGAGAAGAGAGAGGAGAGAGAGAGAAGAAGAGAAGAGAGAGAGAGAGAGAGAGGAG
>NW_020872616.1:25000-27500 GCF_003789085.1 Penaeus vannamei
TATAATAGATAATAATACTGATAATAAAAAATAACAATAGTGACGATGATGATGATATTAATAATATTGATAATAATGATGATAATAATGATAATAATGATAATGATAATAATAATAATGATAATAATAATAATTATAATGATAATAGTAACAATAACAATGATAGTAATAGTAATAATGATAGTAATAGTAATAATAATGATAATAATAATAATAATAATAATGATATTGATAATAGTTTTATCGATAATAATGATGATATTGGCAATGATAATATGGCGATGATAATGAAATGATGATGAATGATAATGGTAATAATAACAATGATGATAATGAATGGAAATGATAAGGAAATAATAACAATGATGATACAATGATAAATGATGATGGAAATGATAATGTAATAATAACAATGATAAAGATGATGCCAATGATGATAATGATGATGGAAATGATAATGGAAATAATAACAATGATGATAATGATGATGGAAATGTTAATGGAAATAATAACAATGATGATAATGATGATGGAAATGATAATGGTAATAATAACAATGATGATAATGATGATGGAAATGATAATGGTATTTATTACAATAATGATAATGATAATGGCATCCATATTAGTGAGAAGAATGATGTCAATGTAGAGAATAGTAATAAAATAATGATAATGATGGTAACATTAATGATAATCATGATAATGATGATGGTGTCAGTAATAACGCTAATTATGATAATAATGATAGTGATAATGATGATAATGAAAAAAAAACAACAATAGTGATAGAATGGTATTTACAATGATGATGGTAAAGATAATATCAGTAATAATGATTACAATAATGATAATGACAGAAGCCATAATATCTGTTATGATTATCATTATTATCATATATTATCATTATATATATTATCATTAGTATTATCATTATCATTACTAGTATGATTATCATTATTACTACTAATAATACTATCATTACGATACTAATGATAGATGTAAAAATATATCTCGCATTCATCTGTGCATACAACGTCAGTTTTCCGAAAATTAGATATAATTCCAAAGGACTGAAAATAAATTCCAGAAAGCTTTGTTGATTCGAGACACAAGGACGCCTTATCATGACACTAAACTCTCATCTGTTGGTAATCTCAGAAATGAGAGAACACTGATAATTACTTCTTTAGAAAAGAATAGAGAGAAGAAAGGAATTTAAAACCGAGAGTGACTTTTAATTTGGATAATGATGCGGCCATGAAAAAAGAGGAGACAATTGTCGAGACGAGGAGAATGCGTACGCTGCAAGGAGGATGAGAGAGAGAGAGAGAGAGAGAGAGAGAGAGAGAAGAGAGAGAGAGAGAGAGAGAGAAGAGAGAGAGAGAGAGAGAGAGAGAGAGAGAGAGAGAGAGAGAGAGAGAGAGAGAGAGAGAGAGAGAGAGAGAGAGAGAGGAGAGAGAAGAGAGGAGAGAGAGAGAGAGAGAGAGAGAGAGAGAGAGAGAGAGAGAGAGAGAGAGAGAGAGAGAGAGAGAGAGAGAGAGAGAGAGAGAGAGAGAGAGAGAGAGAGAGAGAGAGAGAGAGAAGAGAGAGAGAGAGAGAGAGAGAGAGAGAGAGAGAGAGAGAGATGTGTGTGAGAGAGAGTGTTGTGTATGTGTGTGTGTGTGTGTGTGGGGGGGGTGAGGAAGGAGAAAGGGCGAGTGCGTGTACGATTGGTGTAGGTGAGAGAGAGGGGGGGGGGGGAGAGTGTTTGGGAGAGTGTTTGTGTAGTAGTAATAATTCAAATGATAGTGATAATAATAATGATAATTATGACAATGATGATAATAATGTCAATAACATTACGATGATTATTATCATTGTTGTTGTTATTATCAATTTAATCGCCATTATCATTCTTATAACTATCATCCTCTATATCATTATTATTATCATCATTACTATTTATATAAATCACATTATCATCATTACAGTTTATATCATTATCATTATAATTCTTACTATCATAACCTATATCATCACTATTATTATCATCATCATAACCAAGAGAAACTGAGGAAAAAAATCATAAATCTTCTTTTCTTCTTTCCCCGTCTCGCTTTTCAAGTGCCCCCCCTCTTCAAAAAAAAAAAAAAAAAAAAAAAAAAAAAAAAAAGGAGAAACCTGCCTTCCCTCTGGCAGGATTCCCATCCCGATCTGAAGGACCACAAAGGACACCAAGGATTCTGGAGGACACGATTCAGAAAAGGGAGAAAATGACAAATCTCGTCTACCTGTTCTGTCACAGGGTTGGGATAGGGAGGATAAGAGGTGTGTCTGTTGCGATATTTTGGACTGGAAGGAAGGGAGGAAAGAAGGAAGGGAGGGAGGAAGGAAGGGAGGCGTGGATGAAGGATAAAGGGGAGGTGGTGAGAGAGATGGAGAAAGGGGAGGAGGGAAGGTAAAGGAGAAATAGTGACTGACAGTGGTGGAGGTACGTTAGAAGGAGGAGGTGCGTGAG
>NW_020872616.1:55000-60000 GCF_003789085.1 Penaeus vannamei
TGATGATGATGAATAATAATAACCTAATGATGCAACAAAAACAATTATGATAATAAAATAATGAAAATAATAAAGCCCCACCTCTGATGAAAATCTATTTATAACTTCTTGAGTTATCTTGTTAACCAGCGGACAAACGAACAAACAAACATATTAACTAACCAACGCTACCAAAAACATAATCTTGGCGGTGATGATAAGAATTATGATGAAAGAGTAATGATAATGATGACAGTAGTAGTAGTAGTGGTAGTAGTAATAATAACATTAATGACAATAATAATGATAATTATACCAATATTGGTAATAATAACAACAATAATAATAGTAATAATATTAATACCAATAATTATAATAGTAATGATAATAATAAAAATAATGATGATAGTGATAATGATAATAATAATAGTAATGATAATGATTTGAATATGAATAATGAATATATAATGTGATGATAAAATAATTGCTGTATAAATAAAGCAATAATAGTAACGTAATTAAAAAGATAATTTGCAATTATGATTGAAATTATAACAGTAATGATTACAATAATAGTAATAATAATAGTAGCATGATAATAGCAATTATGATAATGATGATGATGATGATAGTAATGATAATAATGAGGAAAAAAATGATAAAAGTAGAGTTTTCTACTTTGCCTAATATTATTTCGCTTAGTCATTTTTTTCACTGATTGATGAACTGCATACATTTAAACATTTGCAAATGATTGATAATTGCGGTCGTGAGAGTCTTATTGAGGAAGAAGACAATAAATAAAATAAAATCCGTATGTATGAAATATAGTATATGCATAAACTGACATTCAGCATATGTTGCCTCTTGCAGTATGACAGAGGATGACTGCAGTGAGCCACGTTGTCAAGGTGGCAAGAGTCCTCGCTATGCATCAGACGAAATTAGTTTATCCAATCCTTCGCCCAAATCGGGGATTCTGCACAGCTGACTGTTCTCGCCTCTTTTTCAGATTTTCCTTCAATCCGGTTTGATATCACAGCCGCGTGGATTTCCAGTATATGTTCTTTTATATTTTTGTCTTTCAAAAAAATATCTGGATGTAAGATAGATATTTTTTTTTTTGCTTTAAAATTCTTTGGATACAGTACAATACATAAAATCCTATTTTTTTCTTTTTTTTTTTAATGCTTTAGATTTAAGACAATACATAAAATCCTTCTTTTTAAAACTGTTTGGATATATGATAAAATGAAATCGCATTTAAAAAAAAATATATCTAGGATATATGATAATACATAAAATCCAACATTTTTCTTTTAATAAAAAAAAATTCTTTGGATATATGACGATACATAAAATGGTGTTTTTTTCTCTTTCTTTTCAATTTTCTAGAGATATAAGACAATACAAAAAGTCCAACTTCTTTTCTTTTTATTTTAAATTATTTAGCTTTTTACACTTTTGTTAATCTTGCAATAATAGACAATGCATAAAATCAAACTTTTTTCTCCTTTTAAAATTCTGTGGATGTCAGACAATAGATAAAATCCCTTTTTCCTTCTGTTTACGATTCTTTGGATATAAGATAACACATAAAATCCTACTGTCTTTTTTTTTTTTTTTACACCATTGGCTTTATTAATAGTAACAAGACCTGAACAACAACAGCAGCAATATTGAATTATGGGAATACTTTGGGAACAGAAAAATGCGACTGTTATGGCTGATCTTTGTACCAATATACCAAGTGTAAGTGTTAAAAAAAAGGTTAAAGATAATACTAATAATGATAAAGATGTTAATAAAAATGGCAAAGGATAATGCTAGTAACTATAAATATAGTGTTAATAAAAAGGGGAAAAGATAATGCTAATAATTATAAAGATAATGTTAGTAAAAAAGGTGAAATAATGATACTAATTCTAATAAAGAGAGTGTTAATAAAAAGGGAAAAAATAATGCTAATAATGATAAAGACAATGTTAATAAAAAGGGGGAAATGATAATACTAATAATGATGAAGAGAGTGTTAATAAAATGGGAAAAATAATGCTAATAATGATAAAGAGAGTGCTAATAAAAAGGGGAAAAGATAATGCTATTAATGATAAACAATGTCTATAATGATAGTGTCTATACAAATTCTAATGTCAATGCTAATGATGCACTAATAATAATGATTTTTTTAATGGTGGTAAAGCCAGAATGATTCACACAGAGTTTTTACATCAGCATTATTTTATGTCAAAACAATTTTCATGTTTTTTTTCCGTTCTTGGGAGTTTTCTTTTATTTATTTTTTTCTTTTCTAGGGAATATTCATTTTCTCAAAGACATCCAACTGAAAAAATATCATAAAAGTATTTAGTAAAAGTGCTGTAACTCTTCTGTCCTAAGAGCCTTTCCGTAGTTAACTTTCAAACTTCAAATTAACAAGTTTCTTTTTTTAAGAAAAAAGGACAGTGCTGAAAATAATTTAACCGCAATAAGACATTAATTCATTAAATTCTCAGTTTATTTATTTGATATTTATTATATTATCATTCTTCTTTCTTGCAATGGCTATGTGCTGCACATTTCAGTATTAGGCAACAGATATTCTCGACTTCCAGAATTCTACTTTTTTTCAACGAAGATCCAGTTGACAAATATATTTGTTTTATTTGCATGTTCAATGCGAATTTTGTACCATGTGTTTGATCTTTACTTCTGTTATTTTATGGTTTAATGAACAGTTTGCATGTAGTTAGGACTTGCCTTTTACCTCCTTCCTTGCATAAACCTTTAAAAATTCAGTATGATGAGAACAAAGAGCAAGTTCACTGGACACAAAAAATATTTCAGTTTCCCCTAATTACCTTCCTTTTTCTGTGGTCGGCATTAAAATTTCGCTCTTTCTTTACCTTTCCGTTAATACTGAACTTTTCTCTCTTTTTCTTTTTCTCTGTATCAGATCCTCAGTTAAAATTGTTGCAGTTATCCACACAGGGTTTAGTAATGAGGAAATTCCCAGTCAGCACACAAAGACAGACCCGTAAATGAGTTAGGTCCGTGCATTAGTTTCATTCCTTAAAAAAAAAAAAAAAAAAAAAAAAAAAAAAAAAAAAAAAAAAAAAAAGGCGATATGGAAATAGACTTGTATTAATTTCCAGCATTTCTCTGTGCTCACTGTGATTTCGTTTATTTTCCTGCATGGATTCTCCCCGTACGAATCTGGCCTTAAACTGGGACATCCTTTTAATCATTAGAAATATCAATTATCAAGTATGATCTTTATATTGAGAAAAAATAACAGTATAGGAAGGTGGGAGTCATTGAACCCTAAAAAACAATCAAACAGAAACATTAATTCATATATTTATATGAAAGAATGTTAAGCATCCGTTTCGTTATGTTTAAGAATTGAGCTATAACACACATTCTGTCTTAGAATTTTAAATTGGTATGGTAGCTCTCTCTTGCTCTTCTTTCTCTTCTCTCTCTCTCTCTCTCTCTCTCTTCTCTCTCTCTCTCTCTCTCTCTCTCTTCTCTCTCTCTCTCTCTCTCTCTCTCTCTCTCTCTCTCAACGCTAAAATAGACACCCTAATGTTTGTAAAGAAAAATGCCCGAGAGCTATTTAATTAAAACTCGATGCCATCTTATCCAACAAAGGATCTCTCACCTTAAAAACTACCGTTTAATTATCCGCCAAAAGTATATGGAATGGAAAAGAAACATAAGTTCAAGGGCAGCACATTCTCAAAGTTGTACCTAAGTTGGGAAAACATTACGTATCTTGAAAACATACAAGTTACGTAGATTAGCACAGACTGCACTGTTCCGGACGCCAACTATCCCCATGGATAATTCCAGTGTAATTAAAAGTGATTTGAAACTTCCACCCTCTTCAGCTAGGAATAGAGGTCTACCATTCGTAATGAGAGATGGAAGGACGAGTGAGTTGTAATAGGAACCCTAATTGTCAAAAAGGGAAAACCTGACGCCGAATACACTCGAAAGGAACAAAACACCGTATCATTACAAGGTCTTTAGTCCAGGGAAAAAGGCCATAACTTAAATTATTTCCAAACTAGAGAATTATAGACGTCTCGGGTATTTGCTCTTGAAATTCCCTGTTTCTTTTTATATGAATTTCAAAATCACTTTCCTGTTTGACTTCAGACAGGCTTCAGGATGTAGACAGGTCCTGAGAGGATCGGTAAAATAGTCTATGTTCCCTTAGGCCTACGTGGTGGTACTCTGCTCTTCTCTCCCTTCTTTTCTGGCTTCATTATTATTTATTCATTTATGTGTTTTTGTGATCTCAATTTTGTTTTACATTTTCTTTATTGGGGGTTAGGCATGTTTTATGTACTTTTCAACAGCATTCCACAAAATCAAGTTACTTTTCCACATCATTTCACAACATCTACCCTCTCACATCCTTTCACTCTATTTACTATTGCACATCATTCCACAAAATCTTTTTATTCTTCCACACACCTTCACAAAATCTACTTGCTCTTCCACAACATTCCACAAAATCAAGTTACCCCCACAAAATCTCTCTTCCACATCATTCTACTTGCTCTTCCTCAGCATTCCGCAAAATCTATTTACTCTTCCACATTATCCCACAAAATCTATTTAATCTTCCACATCATCCCACAAACTCTATTTAATCTTCCACAGCATTCCACAAAATTTAGAGCTCTACCACAAATTCTGTACAAGTGGAATGGAAGCGTCTAGAAAGGTCACTAAATCACAGTGAAATAAAACTGCAGGTAATACTTCTTGTCATAATATTAATTTCCTGGAGAGTAGTATTGACATTTTTGTTTTCTGTAGTTGAAACTGTATCCGACTTTATTTATATAACTGTGCCTGGTAGTTTTTTTTTTCTTTCATTATATATTCTTTTGGTTATTTTCACGAGAGTCTGAGTCTAAGTCTCTCTCTCTCTTTCTCTCTCTGTGTCTCTCTCTATATCTATCTCTTTATCTCTCTCACTCTCACTGTCTCTCTCTCTCTCTCTC
>NW_020872616.1:65000-67500 GCF_003789085.1 Penaeus vannamei
GTGAGTGTTTGGCCCTGGCCCCTGTGATGTTGGCCCTGGATGTTTGGCCCCTGTTGATGTTGGCCCCCTGATGTTTGGCCCCTGCGAATGTTTGGCCCCGGTGATGTTTGGCCCCTGCGATGTTTTGGCCCCGTGATGTTTGGCCCCTGCGATTGTTTGGGCCCCTGTGATGTTGGCAGCCCTGGAGTTTGGCCCCTGTGATGTGTTGCCCTGCGATGTTTGGCCCGGTGAAGTTTGCCCCTGCGATTTTGGCCCTGTGATGTTGGGCGCCCTGCCGAGTTTGGCCTGTGGATGTTAGGCCCTGCGATGTTTGGCCTGCGATGTTTGGCCTGTGATGTTTTGGCCCCGGTGATGTTGGCCCCTGGCAATGTTCTGGCCCCTGTGTATCCGTTGGCCCCTGCGCCACTGTCTCCTCGCCCCGATCACGCCCCCTCTCTCGCCCGCTCACTCGCCTCTTGGCCCCCGCGTCGGACTCCTCGCGCCCCCCTGCCGATGCCTTCTAGCGCCCTGCATGACGCTCCGCCCAAAAAATAGACGAAGCATTTCGGCACCCCCGCTGAACCTCCGCGCACCCTGCCGATAGTTCCTCGGCCCCACGCGCCACGTCTTCCGCCCCCCTGTCACTACGTACTGGCACCACCCGGTAGACTGTCATCTGGCCCCCTGCGCCAAATGAAATAAAAGAAAAAAAATGTAAAAAATAAAAAAAAGCCCGCGATGTTTGGCCCTGATAATAAGTTTGCCCCCTGCCGATTTTGGGCCCGGTTGATGTGTTGGGCCCCTGCGATGTTGCGCCCCTAGTTTGGCCTGCGATGCTTTGGCCCTGTGGATGTTAAGAGAACATAAATGTTGTGGCCTGTGATGTTTGGCCCTGCGATGTGTGGCCCTGTGGATGTTTGGCCCTGCGATTGTTGGCCCGTGATGTTTGGCCTGCGATGTTAGGCCCCTGTGATTTGGCCCCCTGTGAGTGTTTGGCCCGATGACTGAAGACACATGCGATGTACGTTGGCCCCCTGGCTGATGTTTGGCACACCTGTGATGTTTGGCCCCTGCGATGTCTTGGCCTGTATGTTTGGGCCCTGCGGATGTGTTGGCTCTGTGATGTTTGGCCCCTGTAGATTGTTTGGCCCCTGCGATGTTTTGGCCGGCCCCTGTGATGTTTGGCCCCCCTGTGATGTTCCCGATTCCGCCAGCGGCCCAACCTCCTGCCAACCTTGCCTCCGACGTGTTAAGTTGAGTATTCGTAACACCGCCATTTGTTTGGGTAAATGTAATTGCCACATGCCGTGCCATTCTGTTTTTATTCTTCCTTTATTAATAACGCTAGTTTATGTGTATTGGTGTTTTTTAACGCCATCGCGAACCATTGTTTACCGCCAGTAAAATTAGTAAAATGTAATAATATGTGTACCCTAAAGACAAGAGAAAATTGAGGAAAGAAGTGACGTAACAACACAAACATATCTCTTTGTATCGTAAAAAATATATATATATATATATATATATATATATATAGTATATATGTAATACCTATATATACAAACATAAATACTGTGTTTATATAAACATATGAGTGTGTGTGAGTGAGTGAGCGAGCGTGTGTATGTGTGTGTGTACCCTGTACCACTGAGCTATGCGATCCACTGAAAGGAATGTGCAACTAGGAACTAACTAGCTTCCATAGACATCACCTATCTACTCATACGTGAGTAAGGATAACGAAGTTTTACACACACCCCGTGAGCACTCGATATTGGAGAGGTTATTTATTCATCTTATCAATGAGGTAGTGCATTATTCCATCTTTCAGTAAATACACCTCAGGATTTCTGATTTTGGATCTGAACTGCTCCATCACGATCTTCCGATTTGCCAACCTGCTTTTAACGTAAAAAATACCGGTGCTCCTTGTTCTAGTGCCCTTTTTACATTTTAGATAGGGATGCATGCTGATATATTTCAGTATAAATCAGTTAGCGCAAAAAGGGCAACGATAGACTCCTACAATGCACGGAGCTTTGTAAACGATCGATAGTCAACTCCCACGTCTTTATTTTTTTTTTATTTATTTTTTATTATGAACTCCATTTTCCCTCCTATGGCTTCTAAATTCCTCCCGTTTAAGACTACATATCGAATGCATCATCCTATCACATCCTATTTAGTAATTAGTGTCATCCTCCCAAACTGATAAAAACTCGATCATATGTCACAAGTTGTTGACTTTTTTATTATTGTATGTTTAATTTACCTTTAATAAATCCTTGGGTGAATATACATATACATATATATATACATATAATATATAGATACATATATATATATATATATATATATATATATATATATATATATATATATATATATATATATATATATATATATATATATATATATATATATATATATATATATATATATATATATATATATATATATATTTATATATTAATATATATAATATATATATATATATATATATATATATATATATTATATA
>NW_020872616.1:72500-75000 GCF_003789085.1 Penaeus vannamei
AGAAAAAATGCATATCCGTCTATCTATCTGATGAATATACCTTTACCTATCTATATGCTCGGTAGATATCCATGTCTAGACTGATAAATGTTTTTTTTATTTATTTTATTTTTTTAGTGTATGTACATATCCGTATAAATTGAAATTCCATTGGTTATGCCGCACAATTTTAACAAACTGGTCGCAAGGCACGGGTACTTAGCCTGGGGTCCATTGAAGGAGTACAGGGGGTCCCTGAAGATCAAATAAAAATTAACATATATCACTACACTCTTTTGAGAGAGAGAGAGAGAGAGAGAGAGAGAGAGAGAGAGAGAGAGAGAGAGAGAGAAGAGAGAGAGGAGAGAGAAGGAGAGAGAGAGAGAGAGAGAGAGAGAGAGAGACAGAGACAGAGAGAGAGGAGAGAGAGAGAGACAGAGACAGAGACAACATGTTTTTTTTTTTTTTTAGTTTAATGATATTCGTGTACTCCATATATGTACGCGGCAATCAGATCTCAAGAAATAAAGTAATAAAGTATACGCATTGCACTCAAAGTTGTGTTTATGTAAATATTTTGAGGGTTAGGGGGTTCATAAGTTTTCATCAGGTTCTGAAAGAGGTCCGCGACGCTTAATAAAAGTCAAGAACCGCTGCACTAGAGTAAAACCGACCCCCCCCCCCCACGGCTGCCAGAAACGGGAGGAATCAACGCCGTCACGATAGACACTCGAGAGAAAATAAAATCGCTGGGAGGCCTATTGACGGATTCGATGAGCTGGACTCGGATTTTAAAAATTCATGTAGACGTGTTTGTCGATCTACTCGCCTGTAAAACACGGAAGAGATAGCTGCGAGAGAGGGGGAGAGAGGTGGCTAAGGTCCTTTTCTGTGGGATCATTTTGGGGGTAATATTTAATCCTTGTTTGCCTTACGTGCGCGATCTCTCCGCTGTGTATTTGTCTCCTATTTCGGTGACGGGGAAGGGGATTTCCCTCTTTGAAGTCTGTTTTTCTTTCTGCTTTGCTTAAATGTGCTTTGCTGTGTGTCTTCCTATATTTTAGATTTTCCTGTTATTGCAATCTCTTTCATTCTATCGATCTTCTCCTCCCCCCCTCCCCCGCTCTGTGTGTGTCTGTGTCTGTATGTGTCTGTGTGTGTGTTTGTCCCTTCCTTCCCCCTCACCTCTCCCCCTTTTCCCCCTCCCCTCACCTCCCCTTCCCCCTAATCCCCATCCCACCGAACCCCCCCCCCCTCCCACCCATCGCCTACCCCTCCCCCAACCTCAACCCCCACCTACCTGCATATAGTATAAATGATGAGGCTGTTCCCCAGGATGCCCAGCAGGAGGGTGAGCGTGAAGACGATGAGAGGCGGGAGTAACTCGTCCCAGAAGTAGATATTGTGGGACTCGCTGGGGTCGTAGTCGTAGTCGTCCGCCGGAATGCCCTCCACGTTGTCCTCCTGCAGGATGCTGTTGAGATCGGAGGTCGTGTTGGGTGACGGAGGGGCGTGGTTCGTCCCGAGGACCCCGATCACGTCTTCTGGGTTAATGAGGGGAGCCATTGTACTCTTGTTGATTGGATATTATTGCTGTTGGTGCTGGCGTTTCTTTTCTTTGTTTTATTGTTGATTGTTTTTTTTTTTTTTTTTTTTGTCTTATGTTCTATTTTGTTGTTTCAATTTGTTATCTTCGCCCAGGGATCTTGTTTTTTCTTTCCTAATTGATTTTTTTATCTTTTTTCGATCGTTCTTTATAATTTTTATGATAGTGATACAGTACTTTCTTTCAGCTTACATATATCCCTCGTGCTTATTTTATTGCACTAGAGCTGACATTCACATGCATCAGATTTATTATTCACAATTTTACTGATATGGCGATGACTTTTACTAAAAATGTCAGATTATATTTATTTCTAACAACTATATGCCATGTATATTTCTAAAATCACATGTATTGTTTGAACTTGCAACAGCTTTACACACGTGTGCTCTTTTACAACCTGTGTCTAAAAGTTTCAAATGCGTTCCGAATAATTTCAGACTATTTATATATATTTTTTGAATACTTCCAGGAAATATCCAAAACAAATTCTCTAGATTTCCATGTCTTGTATATTCTTCAAGTCTAACGGCTTCAAATATTCTGTAATCTTATACTCAAATGCCATTGTATTTTATACGGTTTCAAAAGATATATCAAACTTTCAGACAATTCCAAATCTACATATAATTTTCCGGTAGTTCCAGGTAATATCACTTCGCAACAATTTCAAAAGGAAATATATATAAATCTTCAAAGAATCAAGTAATGTATTTCAGTTTTGCTACAGTATTAATCAGTACAGTACTTTTCCACTAGATTCAAAAGGATATTTATATATGTCTCTGAGAATTTTAACTGATAAACCTAATTTCCAACAGTTTTGCTTCCGTCTCTGAGAATTTCAAATTGACATACCGGATTTCCAACAGTTTAAATCAATATCTCCCTGTGAAAAACAGTTCATATAGGAAT
>NW_020872616.1:92500-95000 GCF_003789085.1 Penaeus vannamei
TTGTAATGATAATCAGAATGATAATAATAATAATTATAATGATGATAACGATGATGATGATGATGATGGTAATGATAATAGTGAAATAATTAATAAATAATAATGATATTGAAATAATGATAATATAATGATAATGATAATACTAATGGTAATAATGTAATACAATAATAAATGGATAAATTATGAAAATTACAATAATAATAATTGTAATTAATGATGAAATGATAATTATAATGATATGATATAATATAATAATAATGATATCAATGATAATGATAATATTGATAACAATGATAATGAAAAGGATTATATCAAAATGATAATAGACCTTATAATAAGGATTATAATAATAATAATAACAATAATAAATGACAATGAATGATATATGATTATAATACAATAATTACAGTAACTTTATTACTATTGATAATATTGTTAATAATAGAAATAATGTTAATAATAATAAAGTTAATAATAAAATAATGATATAATGATAACATAACAATATTGAAAATAATATATGATATATAAAAGAATAATGATAATAATTAATAAATAATAATAATATACCATAATAATAATAATAATAATAATAGATGTATAAAATAATAATGATAATAGTAATTACAATGACAATGGTAGTAATAATAATGATAAAACTGATAATACTAAGTATAATGATGGTACTAATGATAATGAAAATGATAATAAAGATAATGACAATGATAATAACAAGTAATAATAATAATGATAATGATGATGATGATGATGATGAAAGAGAGAGACAGAGAGAGAAGAGAGAGAGAGAGAGAGAGAGAGAGAGAAAGAGAAGAGAGAGAGAGAGAGAGAGAGAGAGAGAGAGAGAGAGAGAGAGAGAGAGAGGAGAGAGAGAGAGAGAGAGAGAGAGAGAGGAGAGAGAGAAGCAAGAGAGAGATGAGAGAGAGAGAGAGAGCAAGCGAGAGAGAGCGAGGCCGAGAGAGAGAGAGAGAGAGAGAGAGAGCAAGAGAGGGGGAGGGGGGTAGAAAATAACAAACTAACAAAGAGAGAGAAAACATTACGGGCTGCGAATCTGTCGTCGCGTAGATGTGGAACCAAATTTTAAGGAAAGATGACAGGGGAAAAGTGGTTGATACCGGATTTTAGGGGAAGATGGCAGGGGAAAAGTGGCTTATGGCAGCGTGGGGGGGGGGGGAAACCTCCCTTTATTAGACCCTCAAAATCGAATCAATTATTCCCTAGACCGCGGGAGGGCATGAGTGAAGTTGAAGTGTATTAAATAAAGATAGAAAAAAAAATGTGTTTGTGATTCTGTGGAGGCAGTAAGCTTAATCCCTTTAATACCAGTCTCCCCTGAAAATATTAATAACAGAAGAAAACAATAAGTAAAACGAAATGAAGAAAGAAACAAGCAAACAAACAAAACAAACGTAAAGGAAAATAAACAGATAACGCAAACTATCATTGATTCCTAGTGACATCATAATTACCGTTTCACAAATCTTAATTACTGTTTCACTCGACCCTCACTAGTTAATCGCTGCATGGACCCTAGTGAGAATGTAGCTGATTAACTGTGCAATCAAATGTGTCATTATAGGCTGATGAGATGACGGATGGAACCTTCCTGGAATTGCAATAACCGGTCGTCTTGTAAGATCACTAGGATGTCTTGCAAGGAGGATTGAGAATGAGGAGGATGATAGGAATAATAACAATTATCTTATAGTATTGATGATTATAATGGTAATACATCAACTGATTATTAATGTTGTTATTAATAATGGCAATTGGTAATCACATTGACGATGATGAGGCTACCAATAATATCCATAGTAATAACGATAACAACAAAAATAATGATAGTAATTTTAGCAATAATGATAATGATAATTGTAATGATAATTCGTTTTTCAAAATAATGGTAATTGTTATCATTCATTAATGTAATAATAAAATAATTGATAATATAATAATAATAATAATAATAATAATAATAATAAATAATAATAAAATAATAATATAATAATAGTAATTAATAGTATAACAATTATTATGATTTCTATCATCATTATTCTTATCATTACTTCCATTATCATTTATTTGATATGGCATTATTATCATTATTATAATGATTGTTACTTGTACAACTATTACCCTTATTTTCATCATCATTGATTTTGTTATAATCTTTATTATCATTCTTACCTTCGTCAAGGAGGTTATGCTTTCTGTCGCGTTGGTTAGTTTGTCTGTTTATTAGTTTGTCAGCAGGATAACTCAAAAAGTTATGAATAGAAGAGAGGTGTGCATCAGCCTAACATAGATTCCATCAAACTTTGGTGGCAATCCGGATAGTATTTGTCCGTTTGTTAGCAGGATAACTCAAAATTTATGAACAGGTCTTTATGAAGGTGTGTCTTGTCCTAGCTTCGATTCCATTACATTTTTTGAATGATTACGTCATTCCCCCAAATACCTTTCCTACGCCAAGGAGGTTATG
>NW_020872617.1:57500-60000 GCF_003789085.1 Penaeus vannamei
CATTATCATTTTTATTATTTTCATAGTACCATCATGATGAATAATATAACCATCAGAAATACCAGTACCGTCATCCCAGTTATAAACAAACAAAAACAAAAACACGTCTTTGAAACTGCCGCAAAAGGCAAAAAAAAAAAAAAAAAATATCCCGGGAAAATCATTTATCACTCTATTCATATTCCAGTCAACGAATACGGTTCAGTTAGATATAAATCGCCCCATTTCATTTCCATTCCAGTATTTCACTTTTTTTCTTTTTTTTTTGACTGCCTTTGTATATGGATTTGGCCATTTGATTGCGTCATCTTATTTTCAGGCTATTCAACGCCCGTCTAACACAGTGATAACTGGTTAAAATTATACCTTTATATCCCATCTGACAGAATTTGGAAACCATTAAGCTAGTCGAGTTTCTGTGTCGGTATCAAAACGTCAAAGAGACAAAGGAAGAGAGAGGGAGAGAGAGTGAGTGACACATACACACGCATGCACGTACACACAGACACACACATGCACACACACACACAAACACACATACAGAAAGAGAGAGAGAGAGAGAGTAACAGATAAACAGACAAACTGACATACAGAAGCAGAAAGAGAAGGAGAGGAGGGCAAGAGAGAGAGTTAAAGACAGACAGACAAAAACAGACAGAAAAAGAAAAATCACCACACAAAAGTCGCACCAAATCACACACACAGAAAAAAACGAAAAACAATCCAAAATATCGATACAAAAATTCGCAGATATAGACACACACGCAGAAAAAAAAAAATAACCCGCACAAACAAATATCGAAATTGCAAACAGTTTCAAACGGAACCTTGCCCATCCCACCTACCGGCCGCCCGTCCTGCTGCTGGCGACTGCTCATCCGGCCGCCCGCAAATCTGGCTGGCGCTGACACTAATTGCTCGGGAGGTCGGGCTTGGAGGGACGGGTTCTTGGGGGAGAAAGAGGATTGAGGTCGGAGGCTGTGAGGTCCCTGGGGAGTCGGGAGGTCGGAGGTCGGAGGGATGAGGTCACAGGGATTGTACGTGGGGAGACAGGGATTGGAGGTCGGATCGGGATTGGAGGTCGGAGGTCGAGAATTTAGTGAGTCAGGGATTGCAGGTCAGAGTGACGGTATTTAGTGAATCAGGGATGTGTAGTCAGGATTGGAGGTCAGATGGTGAGTCAGGGATTGGAGGTCAGAGGGAGGTATTTAGTGAGTCAGGGATTGGAGGTCAGAGGGATGGATTTAGTGAGTCAGGGATCAGAGGATGTATTTAGTGAGTCAGGGATTGGAGGCCAGAGGGATGGTATTTAGTGAGTCAGGGATTGGAGGTCAGAGGGATGGTATTTAGTGAGTCAGGGATTGGAGGCCAGAGGGATGGTATTTAGTGAGTCAGGGATTGGAGGTCAGAGGGATGGTATTTAGTGAGTCAGGGATTGGAGGTCAGAGTGACGGTATTTAGTGAATCAGGGATTTGGTATTTAGTGAGTCAGGGATGGAGGTCAGAGGATCAGGGATTGGAGGTCAGAGGGATGGTATTTAGTGAGTCAGGGATTGGAGGTCAGAGGGATGGTATTTAGTGAGTCAGGGATTGTCGTATTAGTGAGTCAGGGATTGGAGGCAGAGGGATGGTATTTAGTGAGTCAGGGATTGGAGGTCAGAGGTATTTAGTGAGTCAGGGATTGGAGAGGGATGTATTTAGTGAGTCAGGGATTGGAGGTCCAGTCATTTATTAGTGAGTCAGGGATTGGAGGTCAGAGGGATATTTAGTGAGTCAGGATTGGTATTAGGAGTCAGGATCAGAGGATGGTATTTAGTGAGTCAGGGACCAGAGGGATCGTATTTAGTGAGTCAGGGATTGGAGGCCAGAGGGATGGTATTTAGTGAGTCAGGGATTGGAGGTCAGAGGGAGGTCAGGATGGATTATTTAGTGAGTCAGGGATTGGAGGTTGGTCAGGGAATTGGAGGTCACAGGGATTCAGAGGATGGTATTTAGTGAGTCAGGGATTGGAGGTCACATTGGTCAGAGGGATGGGATTGGAGTGTGGGGGTCAGAGGCATAGTACTTGGGAAGTCGAGAGATTGGAGTTGGAGATCGGAGGTCAGAGGTCAGAGGTCATAAGGATAGTTTACGGGGAGTCAGGGACTGGAGTTCGGAGGTCAGAGGCTGGCGGGACAGTTATTGGAGAGACTTTTAATACTTTAATACGATGGGAAGGTTCTCCATTGCTCGTCACGATAAACACTGTGTCTGTGTCTCCTGGTCACGTCCAAGAAATCACTGGTTAGATTTTCCATTTCTTACTCAAAAGATGACAATATGAATGTGAATCATAATGAAATGTGCAAAGGGACATTGGATAACTTATCCTTTTAAAAAATAATAATAACAATAATAATAATAGTAAATAATAAAATAAAAACATATTTCCTGACTACGTGGATCACTTACATGCTCTGGAATTACCCAAGGAAACTGGGCTTTCTGAATATTGTCATTA
>NW_020872617.1:95000-100435 GCF_003789085.1 Penaeus vannamei
TATGGTATCCTGCTCATATACCACTATTACTGAATACTTTACGGAATTCGTTGTTTGGTTATTACTGTATAATGCGGTAAAATTATACATCTGGTTTGTTGAAGTTGAGCGAGGCCCGACCATGATAATATTATCATCGGTATATACGGGCATGCACAACACGAGAATAAATGCACATTTCTATCATCTAGATCTGCAGTATACCGGACAGATAGATGAATAAATGTATATCTATCAGACAGATTGAGAAATATGCCTTTATTTGCATGTTGGTATATATGAACATCTTTTGTGTGAGCCGTACACAGTTTTACAACAACAAAACAGATTCACACGATTCCGAAAGCGATTTGCTCTGTGCTGTTAATACAGTGTGGTGCCAGTGGTAATGAATAATCGTCCGTTTGGGATGAATGAATGATAAAGATATTGATGACCCACAGTGAGGCAAGGATGAATGGTGGCAGTCCGGTAATGATCATGAGTGGATATACACGATAATAGGCATATTTAAAATACCCACAGTATAGAATAATAATTATGAAATTGATAATGTAATACCCACGGACATCATAATAATACATTCTAATGATTGAAAACATAACTCTATGAATATATCTAGACTGACATGATGGAGTAACTCTATACACATAGATAGCCGAGGATCCCCACTATTCACTAACTGCTCCCCTCTCACGCCCCATAACCCCCACACACCACTAGAAAATCCTAACCTAACTACAATCGATGGATAATCCGAAGAAACGGACAGCCGTAACACCGCTATACCCACTCAACCCCCCAAGCACACCACTCTCACTCCAAACCCCACAACTTTCACTCATAACATACATAATCACACCATACAGACCGCACGAGAAGACCAGATCCATAAACCAGTTCCCCCGGCCCACAACCCATTGACCCTCGCACTGCATAGAATACAAATCGGATGATGATCGATGACACCCCGCGTGATGCACCAAGGCTGGCCATCAAGCTAAGATCACATCTCCCTCTTCACTCAGATCGACTACCACCAGACGATGATGATCGGATTATAAACGATATTTTGTGCCCACCCCTCGCAATGCCACCACACCGCCCGCAGACACCTCACCCCAAATAATGGGGCTTTGCTCCCACTTCACCAACTCCAACTGGACTCACCCTAGAGCATACACTTGAACCCCATGATGAAAAACAAACAGATGACTTAGCTATATGATGATCAGAAGTGATAATGACAATCAGTTGTCCCAGAACCCGGTGACACACTAAATCTCCCATGTACTCGCAACTCAGACTAACAGCACACTACCTACTAGCCAAATGCTGCGAGGATTAGGCAGCATCCGCACACGTCCGGCCCAAGCAACACGATATTAATTCAATAGAACGTGATTTAGAACCTCATCTGATTAATATGTGGGCAGATGATACAAAAGCTTTAGGGGCGTACAAAGTATACATAAAGATCCATTTGCGGAGATTATGATAAGTGAAGGCGCCTACCAAAAAAAAAAGTAACAAAGACAATTACATGACTATTCATCAATAATAATGATAAATAAGCCATGACTGATTACAATATAATAATGCAGATGTACAGGAGTTCCCCAACCAATAATAATAAATGGATGCCACCACAAGAACAATTTCACTACCCATGCGCGATGGCCCAATTTCAATCATTCATGATAGCTGATTCAACAAATAACGAATTCATAATATTTAAATAGGATATCAATCCATATAATAATAAACAATAAACAACAACAACAAAACATAACAAACAACAATATATAGTAATTCAATTAATATAATTTAAATAATTAGAATAACCAATCATAATATAATAGTAATTAAATTAAAATTAAATCACTTAACAACACACAAAAAGCTAATAATTATAACATTGAAATAATAATCGAATTCGATGATTAAATAAATAATTTAATAACAAAAGAGTAAAAATAATGAATAAGGATATATATGATATGATAATTAGAATATCCAGCGGACAAATGGGATGCGGAGCCGATAGTAATAATGATAACGAGGACCGAGAAGGCCAACGGAAATTTACGTAAGAGTAAATACAATGGTTTACTAAATGAATGGCATAGAAAGTAATGAATGACTAAATGGACTGGCTCATAATGGCGGATACACAGGACAAACAACGTAATGAGCGATTGAACACGACAATATCAACATTCCACGTAGTGAAAAATAATGAAAAAGAAGAGGCACGGTAAACTAGATAGGACAAAAGAAAATGAATAAACAGTGATGAAAATGGTAAGGGAAAGGACACGAAAATAGTAAATTATATTGATACATTATGATGATAACACCAAAATATTTATAATAATAGTGATAACCAGTTGATTATAGTGATAATAATATAATAAAATAATGATATTAATATAATAAATTAACTATTAATTTTTATTTATAAATGATAATTAATTAACCAACATTTATAATAATTAAGAAATATATTAACAAAATCGAATAATAGATAATAATGTGATATTAATGTAATGAATGAATAATCGTATATATAAAATAACGTAATAATTAGTAATGATGCTAATAATAAATATAAAGTATTTGTAAATAGATTAATAATACCCAATAAATACAGATAATATAATTTGCCATACACCGTTATAATATGATAATGATAGAAATGATTAATTATAATAATGAATAATGATAAAGCAATGATCAATATAATATGAAATATAAAATAATGAATATCCTTCAACATACATCATGATCAAATAACATGATGTACATCATTCGCAATAACAAGAGCCAACACGCAAAATCAAACAATACAAACAATGATAAGATGATTCATCTACCCGAATAATAATAGTGTTATTAGCTGTTTCATTACTTCTCCGACTACTCCCATCCACCAACTAACAACCAACCCTACGCTAATGCGTCATTTCTATAAATATTCATCCGAATGCTACTAATCGATATGATATCTCAATTTCGATCTACTCATCAATATCGCAATACGTCGGCACACAAAGATGCGTTCAAGAGTTTGTCCACCGCTCTCGACGCCTCTCATCTCGTCATATCATATTATACCTCTATATTCTACTATATACTATACCTTATAACTACTCTTTCACTACCCTTATATTAAGTACACCTCACTACTATATTAATACCCTATCATATATATATATATATAATAACACTAGACATATATTATATAGATTATCTTATTGGTGCAGAAAATATGTCATCAAGTAAGAAAGAATTTTAATTCTTCCCAGCCAGGACAAAAGTCTCTCTATTATAGTTTATATTGCGTAAATATAAGTATTATTATCTCTTCAATTATACTATAGGATAATCATGGAGTGGGTATATTATTGGTAAAGCATTACTGTTGTTATATTGCTAGTAGTATGAACAAGCAGAGAAGACCCCTACCGAAAAAAGCATTTTAATGTGGCATTAGTCTATACAAAAAGATCTTAGATATTTTCGCACTTCTCTCTCTTATACATCTCTCTCTCCCTGTTCTATATATATTATTTATCTCATCTTATATTCATATCTATAGATTCCAATTAATTATATAGGAACATTATATATGTAGAAGTCTATTCACCCTCTTACATCTGCTCTACAATCCGTCTCTCGTATCTACATCACTATCCACTCCCTAATCATCCATCTCATCCCTCGCTCAAATCTCCGCAGTAATACATACTATAGCTCTCTCTACCCAAGGACACATTACAGGATAACAATCGTAGCGAATACCACTTAACTGCCCGCATCAACACAACGCACAAATTATAAGATATCACATCTCATTCTCTCTCTGTCTTGTCTCTTTCTCTTTCTCTCTCTCTCTCTCTCTCTGTCTCTCTCCTCATCTCTCTCATACTTCTCTTCCTCTCTCCTCCTCCAATGATCCATGCATAGAATTTAGAATCTCTCTCATCTCTCTGTCTGATATAGATATATCTCAGATATCTATTTTATCAGTCCTCTCTTTCGTCTCAACTCTGCTTCTCTCACTTCTCTATTTCTCTACTCTCTTACTATTAATACTAAATAATTTAATCTCCTTTCTCTCTTCTCATCATCTTTTCTCTCTCTCTCTCTCTCTCTCCTCTCTCTAACAATCAATATACAAACAAACAACAAAAAATCTAAAGTAACATTAAATACAAAAATATAAAATACTAAACAAGAAATACTAATCTACATAAAGATATCATTTCAAATAAACTCATTACATATATATCTAATACATATAATATCTCTCTCTCTTCTCTCTCTTCAGTCCTCGGTCTCTCCTCATCCTCTCTCTCCATCTCTTCCTCTCTTCTTCTTCTCTAATATTTTATAATAATAATTATATATAATAATAATAATATTATATATATATAATAATATATAATATATATATAATAATAAAGTAAGGGAAGGGGAATTGGAGGCAGAGGAGGCTCAGAGACAAAGGGAGGGGGGGGAGGGAGGAAGGGGATTAGGTGAGGGGAGAGGTCATGACAGACGAGTGCGTTGCAATTGAGAGGTAGAAGCAGCGTGAAAGAGAGAGCAGGCGAGAAATATTATGTGTTAATTTATTAATGTCTTATTGTTTATTCGTATTTTTATCTTTATTAGTATTGTTATCGTTATTATAGATATATTGTTTTCCCTTCGAATCTCCACTGGTCACGCTTCTTATAAATTATTGTTTCCCTTATTATTATTTTCATTAATAGTTTCCTTATCATTTTCATTTTCTTTATTATTGTTATTGATAGCAGCTTTATCATTGTTATCAATATTATTGTAATTGTTATCGTAATTATTTATATTATCCTTATTATTATTGTTATCCTCATTATCCTTATCATCATTATCCTTATCATTAAAAGCAATAGTAGTAACAGTAGTAGTGTCATTTCTTGATATTATCATCATTATTATTGTTATTGTTAATATGATTACGGTTATCTTTTCTGTATTTGCCATTATTGTTATTGTATACCTGACATTATCAAAACCATAATCCTTATTACCTACCATCACTATCCTTAATAAGAAATGATCATGATTATGACACAGTGATTAAGATTTTTTTTTTTTTTTATAACTGTCATCTATAAATGTCCATCATCACATCTATTACATGCATTTTCATCGTAAAAAAGTTTATATAACACACTCTTTAACTCTCATCTAGATACAAACTGTAACTGCAGATAAGTAGCAAATTTCATATCTGGTGAATTATCGGAAGCTATAACCAATTTTGATCAAAGTATGAAGATCAAATGGCTGTTTTATGTGTCTGATTGATTTTTCTTTTCGCAAAAAAAAAAAAAAAAAAATAATCATAGAACGATCCATGTAAATATTTAATGCAAAATAATATG
>NW_020872617.1:100535-103035 GCF_003789085.1 Penaeus vannamei
TGGATGGAAACATTTTTTCTTTTCTTTTCTTTTTTTAAGCTGGTTTCATTTGGCTTCAACACTAAATTTTACTCAGCGGTTTTGATGTTTATGATACGTTTGCTCAGTGTTTGTTATACACGGTTATTATCATCATTACTATTATCATTTTTATTATATATACTATTATTGATGATATTATCAATATTATTAGTATTATTGTCACAGTCATTATCATCATTATTATTGATTTATTTACTATTATTAATCATATTATCAATGCTATTAGTATCATTACCATCATTATTGTTAATATAATTACTATTATTAATCATATTATCAATGCTATTAGTGTTATTGCTAAAAACATGATTTTCATTAATATTATCACTACCATTGGTATAAAAAATATGAATGACAGTGAATATTCTCACAAGGCAAGAAATATTTTTTCCTGGTTTTGATTTCATCTTCGTCAGAAATACCGAGATATGCGAGGTTAGAGAGCATCTATTCCGAGAATGTAACTGCATCAGGCTTAGTCTAACTATCCAAGGTCGCGGCACTAATTATGCGGGTAACGAACGGCAGGCCAAGGTCATCAGGTCAAGGGCATCAGGTCAAGTTCGTCTGCAGGCGTCAAGGAAGGGATCCGTGTTCTACATTTGTTGCTTTGATCACGGTTCATCAATATCATTTTATTAATATCGTTTTATTTATTAAGGTGATGATGATGGTGATGATGAGGTGATGGTGGTTGTTGTGATGTGATGGTGTGCGATGATAATGATGATAATAGTGGTGATAGTGATGCTGATTATTGGTATCATTATCATTATCATTACTAATAGTAGTAATGATACTATTCATGAAAATTATAATAAAATTATAATTATAGTAAGAATGATAATGATCATAATAATGATAATGATTTAGATGGTGTTTTGGAAAGCATATTTTCTGTGCTCTGGTTTTGGGTCTGAAAAAAACCATGCGGTCAAGGGATTTGGTTTATTGATCCTTTTGGTGGTGGCAATCACGTGCACAAAAAACGGAAGCCCGTGAGAAAAAGGCCTAACTATTTACTAATCTAATATTATTTTATTTTATTTATTTACTCTTTTTTCTTTATTTATTTATTTATTTTGGATGCACTGAATTGTTGGTTGTTTTATGGACAGGAAATGCATGCGTGTATTTCTAAAAATAAATTAGGACCCGGTCTTGGCAAAAATATTTCCTGAGAAAAAAAAATAAAAGGATTTATTAAATGATCCTAATTTTGTTCACACGGTTCTATCTGCAGCATTGCCAAGAAGCCCTTATTGCAAGACCAGATTCCGGCGATCAACCTGCTATTTAAATATGAGCTCCATGTTTTTTTTTTTTCTTTCTTTTCTTTTTTTTTTTTTTTCTTTTTTTTTCTTTTTTTTATTATCACATCAGCAGGATTAATGATAAAGTAAACGCCTACACCTTTTTTATTTTCTAGAAGTCCTAATTGATTGTATTTTTTATTTTATTCTATATATATATATTTATTTACGTCTATTTATCTGTATCAAACAACTTCCTGTTCTAAGTGTACGAATTGATCTGTTGTCACTGAGACATCGGTTATGTTAATTCATCTTGTCTTTCTGATGTTACCAATATTAATATGTTTATGCTAGTTATGATACATAATGTTAGTAAAATATTAATCAGTAATTATTTGCATAGTAAATCTTTTCAGTACGGGCGCACTCGCCAGAAACGAAATCCACAAACACCTAATCGCAAAATTCATCCAACATTCACCCAACATTCATCCAACATTCATCAACATTCATCAACATTCATCACATTCATTCAACATTCATTCAACATTCATCAACATTCATCCAACATTCACCAACATTCATCCAACATTCATCTAAACATTCACCCAACATTCACCAACATTCATCCCATGCATTCTGCCCCAACTGGCGCCCGAAGGTAGGCTGGATGGGCCCCTGCTCTGCCCTTCGCTCGCCTCGAACTGGCGTTTCGTGTCCGCGGATGACTTACTGTGGCGCCGGCTGCAACTTTTTGGCCTCTACGGGAATGTCTCTGTTTCCCCTTGCTTAGTGCGTTCATAATGTAGAGATTAATATGTGTGTATATATGTATGATATATATATATATATATATATATATATATATATATATATATATATATATATATATATATATATATATATATATATATATATATATATATATATATATATATAATATATATATATATATATGTATGTATGTATGTATATATATATTATATATATATATATATATATATATATATATATATATATATATATATATATATATATATATATATATATATAATATATATATATATATGTATGTATATATATATATATATATATATATATATATATATTATACATATATATGTACATTTATATATATATATATATATATATATATATATATATATATATATATATTATATATATATATTATAATACATACA
>NW_020872617.1:113035-115535 GCF_003789085.1 Penaeus vannamei
AGTTATGTGTGGACTTCGTCTTCTTCATAATTCTGGCCTGCTTCTTCATGGAGACGCTGGAGAGGGACCACTACAGGGATATAAAAGGCAGACATTCAACTTGGCTTCCATTTTTAGTGTCTACATGACCTTCTGGTCGTGTAGACACAACCCAGAAGGTCGTGTCTACACCATCTGCTGACGCAGCTGAACTCCGTCTACGAGAAAATCGTGTTCACCGTAGAGGAAGGAGAGGATCAGAAGTTACCTTTCCTGGACACTCAGATCCATCGGGGTGACGACGGCCTACGTTTTTCTGTATACAGAAAGCCTACGAATAAAGACGATTATATCCAATATTACTCCGCCCACAGCAATAAAACATATGGGGTTGCAATTGGCTTCTTCCTCCGGGCAATGAGCATCTGCAGCCATGAATTTCTTGAGCCTGAGGTTACCTATGTAATTGATTCTTTTATGAAACATAAATATCCCAAAAGCTTCCCGCTGAACCTCAGAAAGAAGGCGGAGAACACACTTATAAGGTCAGACCCTGTGGCATCTTCTAATTTTCTCGAAATACCGCCATGTAACGTTTCCCAGGCGATCAGCAAAATAATCAACACAGTGAAATCGCCCACACATCCGGTGGAAAGATACATGACAATACGAGACAGGAGACAGCCGAAAACAACCCCAACAGTGCAGTATATCGCATCCCCTGCAGCAGTTGCGATAAGGCATATCTATCTATTTATCTATACATATGTGTGTGTGTGTGTGTGTGTGTGTGTGTGTGTGTGTGTGTATGTGTGTGTGTGTGTGTGTGTGTGTGTGTATTTTCATTCACTTAGATATTAATTTATATTCATAATAAGAATGGATGCCATACGCGTGTGGGCCGTAGCTTATTCGCAGCCGTGATAAAATTCGTCCGTAAACTGTTTTTATTTTGATCATGTACCTTTATCTTTGAAGAAAAAGAGATGATTGAACAAGATGAGAAATAAAGCCAAATTGAATGTGATGATTGAGTAAAATATGGTCGAAACAAATAAAAATCTCCCCCCCCCCCCCTCTCTCTCTCTCTCTCTCTCTCTCTCTCTCTCTCTCTCTCTCTCTCTCTCTCTCTCTCTCTCTCTCTCTCTCTCTCTCTCTCTCTCTCTCTCTCTCTCTCTCTCTCTCTCTCTCTCTCTCTCTCTCTCATCTCTCTCTCTCTCTCTCTCTCTCTCTCTCTCTCTCTCTCTCTCTCTCTCTCTCTCTCTCTCTCTCTCTCTCTCTCTCTCTCTCTCTCTCTCTCTCTCTCTCTCTCTCTCTCTCTCCTCTCCTCTCTCTCCCTCTCTCTCCCTCTCTCTCCCTCTCTCTCCTCTTTCTCTCCCTCTCTCTCCCTCTCTCTCCCTCTCCCTCCCTCTCCCTCTCCCTCTCTCTCTATCTATTAATTTCTTTCTCCCCCCTCTCCCTCTCAATTTTTAATCAAAGTTCTTGAAACTTTGTAAAAAGTATGAGAAAGCTTTACCTACTTTCTGATTAACCACCAATGTAATTCAGGTTTCCTTCCAAGACATTAATATCATGTAATACCTTCCGTACAAATGGAAATCTTTTGCTCTGGATTAAGATTATTTTATACAATTAGCTACTCAGGTTTCCTTGTACGTAATTGCCGTTCTTATAACAGTGTGGAAGTTTCCATTACACATATGGTGAGCCTACCACTTACGTAACTGCAGTGTATATAATGTGTGGTTTAACACTACAGGGTTAACATGTAAGTTGGTCGTCTTGGGATAAAATTGAAATATAAACATCTATGTATCTGCATTTATATGTGCATCTGTTTTATATGCTCGTCTCGGTTTAAAAAAAAGAAAGGTCTCCATTAAAAACGACAACAATCTTGTGCACACACACACACACACACACACACACACACACACACACACACACACACACACACACACACACACACACACACACACACACACACACACACACACACACACACACACACACACAGATCATACACATATACATGAATGGAAAGTTACTCTACCGTGTTGGTATTATGCAAAAACTAGATTTATAAGTGAGTGAAATAAGTGAGACAACAGTTTCGGAATCATCATCGATTCCACACACGGGTCTGGAAGATGGAATGGAGGACGCTTCCGGAACTGTTCTCACTTATTTCAATAAATCTAGTTTGTGCATTGTGTTTTTTTTCTACCATTCATATACATATATATATATCATACATATATACACACATACACACAATTCTCTCTCTCTCTCTCTCTCTCTCTCTCTCACACACACACACACACACACACACACACACACACACACACACACACACACACACACACACACACAGGTATATGTGTGTATACCAGGGAATATTTATTTAATAATAATGTTCGTCTATGTCGCGGATTCCAATATATCGTCGACAGATTAAGAATAGTAAAGATACTATATACGATTCTCAGTATATCAAATATGTGGAGAAAATTGATAGGCC
>NW_020872617.1:144002-146502 GCF_003789085.1 Penaeus vannamei
GTCCCCGTGTTTTTCTCCGGTCTTTGTATTTCATTTTTCTCTATTTCACGTTTTTGATTAGTTAGTAAGGAATCGAATTATGTGTTAGTAGCGTTATTAACTGCGGAATGCATATCGAAATCCAAGGAATCTGTCCAATAATTTCCAATTCTTGAAAATACAATGTGACTAAATGGGAATTAGTTTTGAGTCACACCAATCTAATGACTCAATCAGACTATATGAAAATGACGCGGCCATCCCAAGGCGAGTCTTCCTCCTCTTATCTGCCCCGCATGGCGCTTATCCGTATTTGTAATGGATTAGCAGAACGGATTAAGGTTAGCTTCCAATATTAACTTCCATTTGTTTATCGAGGATTACCTAAATCTATATGTAAAGTCGATAAAGAATTAGAAGGACTTTTAACGACAGTATAACTGCTTAGCAACGACAACTGTATGCCACTGGGAGTACTAGGAAACGCCACCGCCAATATTCATAACGGAGATGATATTAGAGACTAGGCAACTCTGGCTGATGTAGTGATGCCATATCATGTGCATCACTTTACGATATTACGTTTGAACTCCCAGCTTTGGGTGTTGAGGATCAGGGGCTAAGGAGGAGGAGGAGGAAGAAGAAAAAGTAATAATAGGAGGAGGAGAAGGAAGAAGAAATAATAATGATAATACGAGGAGGAGGAGAAGGAAGAAGAAATGAACATGGGAGTAGGAGGAAGAAAAAAATAATAGAAGGAGGAGGAGGAGGAAGAAGAAAAGTAATAATAGGAGGAGAAAGAAGAAGAAATAATAATAATAATAATAATAATAATAGCAGGAGGAGGAAGAAGAAGAAAAAAATGGGAGGAGGAGGAAGAAGAAGAAATAATAGGAGGAGGAGGAAGAAGAAAAATTAATAAGAGGAGGAGGAGGAAGAAGAAATAATATTAATAGGAGTAGGAAGAAGAAATGAGAATAGAAGGAGGAAGAAGAAAAAATAACAATTATAATAATAGGAGGAGGAGGAGGAAATGATAGAAAGTAATAGAACTAGAAGAAAAAAAAGAGGAGGAGGAGGGAGAAGAAAAGATAATAAGAGGAGGAGGAATAAGTAGAAATAATAATAATAGGAGGAGGAAGAAGAAAAAAATAATAATTATGATAATAGGAGGAAGAAGAAAAAAATAGGAAGAGGAGGAGGATGAAAAGAAATAATAGGAGGAGGAGGAAGAAGATAGATTAATAAGAGGAGGAGGAGGAGGAAGAAAAAATAATAATAATAGGAGGAGGAGGAAGAAAAAAAGATAATAGGAAGAGGAGGGGAAGGAGAAAAAAGAAGAAATAAAAATAATAGGAGGAGGAGAAGGAACAAAAATAATGATAGTAGGATGGGGAGGGGAAAGAAGAACAATAATGGAGGAGGAGGAGGGAGAAGAAGAGAAAATGATAATAGGAGTAGGAGGAGGAGGGCGAGGAGGAAGAAGAAGAATAATAATGGGAGAAGGAGGAAGAAGAAGAAAAAATAATCATAGGCGGAGGATGAAGAAGAAGAAAAAATATAGGAGGAGGAGGAGGAAGAAAAAATGATAATTGGAGGAAGAGGAAGAAGAAAAATAATCATAGGAGGAGGAGGAAGAAGAAGGAAAAAGATGATAGGAGGAGGAGAAGGAGGAAGAAAAAATCATAAGAGGAAGAGGAGGAGGAAGAAAATAATAACAAGAGGAGGAGGAAAAGGAAGAAAAAAATCATAATTTGAGGAGGAGGAAGAAAAAATGATAGTATGAGGAGGAAGAAGAAAAATAATAATAATAATAAGAGGAAGAGGAAATAATAGAAAATAATAGAACTAGAAGAAAAAAAGAAAAAGAGGAGGATGAGGAAGAAGAAAAGATAATAAGAGGAGGAGGAGGAAGAAGAAGAAAATGATAATAGTAGGAGGAGGAGGAAGAAGAAAAAAATAATAGGAGGAGGACGAGGAAGATGAAGAAGAAAAAGAAGAAAAACAGGAGGAGAACGAAAAATACAATAGAATAAGATAAAAGGAGGAGGAGGAGGGGGAGGAAGAAGCCCCCCCCCAAAAAAAAAAGGAATAAAAAACATAAAGATAATAAGAGGAGGAGAAAGCAGAAGACGAAGAAGAAGAAGGAGGAGAGGAGGAAGGAGGAGGAGGAGAGGAAAGAGGAAGAAGCAGGAGGAGGTAAGTAAGAGAAGGGAGAGGGCAAAGAAGAGGAGAGGAAAGAAGCAGGAGGAAAAAGAAGAAAAGGAGTGAGAAAAGCAGGATGAAGAAAAAGAGAAGAGAAAGATAAAGAGGAAATGTGGGGAAAAGAGAAAGAGGAGGAGGAAGAAGATAATCTGGGATAAGAAGATGAGGAAGAAAACGAAATAGGAAAAAAGGAAGAGGAGGAAAAAGGGGGAAGAATATTAGGGGGAAGAGGGGAGGAAGAAGAAGACTAATAAGAATAATCAGAATAAAAAGAGGGAGCAGGAGCAGGAAGAACTAGAAAAGGAGGAAGAGGAGG
>NW_020872617.1:151502-154002 GCF_003789085.1 Penaeus vannamei
ATAAGGAGAGTAGTGATAATATCAATTATAGTTATATCAAAAGAGTATATTAATACTGATACTAATAAAAAGAACACTAGCAATGATGTTGATGATAAGGATGTTTATGATGAGAATAATACTGATAATGATAATGACATTGCTACTACTGCTAATGTTACTAGTAAAGATAATAGTAATAATGAAAATTATGATAGTAATAGTAATGAAAATGAAAATAATGATGATGATGGTAATAATAATAATGATAATAATAATGATAATAATGATAATGATTATGATGATTATAACAATAATAATATCAATATACATATCTATCTCTATATATATATATATATATATATATATATATATATATAATATATATATATATATATATATATGCATATATATATATATATATATATTATATATATATATATATATATATATATATATATATATATATATAATATATATATATATAATAATATATATATATATATAATCTAATTTAGAAGCAATTTTAGAAGCAAATAAATAGACAGCATATCACAGCAAAGAATATCCATTTCAGTAAGTGGAATTAAACTAAATCATAGAATAATTATGCATATTTCCCCTGTGCCATGCATCGAAACGACACACTATGCCATGACCGTCTGTGGAAATGTCACTGTTTTCACTGCGGATTGCCAGCTATGCCCTTCTAGTGGTCCGCCTTCTTACAATATACTGCCTGTATTATATAGCTGTGTGTTGAATACTTATAAAAAACCGCTCGAGAAGAGAAGAGAGTCACTAGTAAAAGAATGTGCTAAAATAAGTGTGATAAGTGAAAAGAGGTGATTCATAATCGACGAAACAACTTTGTTCACATAAATAGACCAATATGATCCTTTACAACCTTTCCCCGGTTTGCTTCAACCCAGTCCAGTTGTTTCCTTGGCCACTGCCGTCGCCGCGACTTAATTGTCAGCAGAGAGACCTTGTTCAGTCCGTATGAATTCAAACCGCGCTCTGTGGTTGGCCTGTTTTCATCCTGTTCTCAGGTAAGACAACCGCAAGGAGAAGAGCGACCGCCGGCCTTTCACTGACTGTTTGAATATTCTCTTCTGCATTTCTGGGCACAGTGGCTCCTTAAACCTACTGTTTTTACAGTCTTTGGTAATTTCCTATATTACGTCCGCCGCTCCGATATCGACGATTCTTCTCACTATATACAATGCAAATATGTAGTTAGTTTTTTTATTGCACGCAAACCCCCCGTTGGCGACAAACTTGGCCCCGATAGCAGGGGCGACGATGTCGGAGCGGGGGACGTAATATATAAAATTACCCTAATAATATAACCCCAGAGTGAAAATAGTCATGGTTATTTACATGACTTTCCATTGCAGGGGGCTGCGCCCCCCATCCCCCGCCGAGGAAACAAAACCACCACGTATTCACGGCAGGATAGAGTGCACACGAACTAGATGCGGAGCCGATAACCTACAATAACCTAGGATTTTTAAGGTGTTAACCTGATTGATAGATGCCGCTAATAGTGGGGAGGGTGCTGCTTTGCCGCAGAAGGTGAAGGAGGCAGGGTGCGTCCGGCAGGAGGTTCTAGGCCGGAGGATACAGCGACGCTGCAGCACACTCGGCCATCGCGGCGGCTATGGCGAAATACTGATCGCGACGGCTATTTCGGTTAGGAATACGGATGTCGTTGTTCCAGAGGCCGGGAAACTCGACCTTGAGGCCATCGGTGTAACATCGAAAGAGGCGCAAAACCCGATAGTCTCTATATACAATGCTGACTATGCAAAGGTTAATATGCTGAATCAGTGGGAATGTTAAGAGGTAATTGTAATATTACGCCCGCCGCTCCGACATCGACGATGATTGTGTAACGCTCTAGCCTGCCGTGGTGGAGGTTTTGTTTCCTCGGCGGGGTTGGGGGCGGCAGCCCCCCCCCCCATGGGGAGTTGCAAGGGGCGCAGCCCCCTGCAATGGAAAGTCATGTGATTAACCATGGTTATTTTTACTGTGCGATATATTGTTAGTGTTATTTAACCCCGCATTTTCCCTGAAACCTTTCATGCCCTCCCCTGCTATCGGGGCCAAGTTGGTCGCTAACGGGGGGTATCCGCGCAATAAAACCTACATATTTGCATTGTATAGAGTGAGAGGAATCCAACGATACCAAAATCATCGATATCGGAGAGGCGAAGGTAATATAGAAAATTACCATTTCAGTGAAGTTTCTTCCAAGACGGTTCCAACGTCTCCCTATCTGCAAGGGACCAGACGACCTGCTTTACCAAAACCCTTAGATCTTTTCTCTGAAGCTAAAGCGGGGATTACAGAAGAGAGATGATACTGAATACATACCGAAACAAAATCAGGAAATAAGGGACAGGAAATTGAAGAGCATTGACTAAAAGGTCATGTCGGTTGAGCCAAGGTCAACCCGCAGGAAGTGACATCCGGGTTGAAGAGATTTTCTTTTCATTCTCACAAATTGGAATATCGT
>NW_020872617.1:164002-166997 GCF_003789085.1 Penaeus vannamei
ACTGAGCTAACCACGACATATTCACACACACACATACACATATATACATGTATGTGTGTGCGTATATGTATAAGTATACACACACACACACTCATATATATATATATATATATATATATATATATATATATATATATATATATATATTATATATATGTGTTGTGTGTGTGTGTGTGTGTGTGTGTGTGTGTGTGTGTGTGTTGTGTGTGTATATATATATATATATATATATATATATATATATATATATATATATATATATATATATATATATATATATATATATATATATATATATATATATATATATATAATATATAATATATATATATATATATATATATATATATATATATATATATATTAATATATATATGAGGTATTTCCCTACCGGGGGCAAGCCCCCTGACCCCTTCCCTGGGATATTTCCTTACCCCTTTCCTGGGGGTATCTCGCCGTACAAACAAGCATACCTTCCTAACCCCCTACCGGGGCAAGCCCTCGGACCCACTTCCCTGGGGGTATTTCCCAACGGGGGCAAGGCCCGCACCCCCTATCCTAGGGGTATATCGCCGTACATTTCAGAAAGCTCACAGTATTGTATACATTCGCGACGGTTCGAGACAACGAGGGCTGCGGGCTCCGGGGGCCACCTTTGGGTTTCGATGAAAGCACAACCGGCGAGGTCCCGCGATTTGGTCAACTTCGCCGACATGTACGGACACCAGTCAATAATTCTATTATACTTTCCTCGGTAAATGTAGTGCGGCTGCCTTAATTAGCATTGCCATATATACAAACATATATATAATATATTTATATATTTATACATGCATACATAATATATATATATATATATATATATATATTATATATATATATATATATATATATATATATATATATATATATATATATATATATATTATATATATATATATATATATATATATATATATATATATATATATATATATATATATACAAGAATATACATTATATAAACACACACACACATATATTCCCATACAACCTCGAGCGTGCAGGTGACCCTCGTCCCTTCCGTTCCCTCGCGCGAATTCCGGCTTCGAGCACCGAATTCATGCGGTCGCCGGATAATTTTGCAGCTCTGTGAATATCGACGCCCTTAACGCCCTCCTCAGCCTCACAGCGCGCAACGCGACGGGGAAATCGTCGGGGAGAAACGATTCCGAGAAATTCTCTGTTTTCCTGTTTTTATTTTTTATTTATTTATTATTTTTTCATTTATTTATTTACTTTTAGATTTTGTTGAATTGGTTTTACTGTTGCAGGATATTGGTTTGTTTGTTTTTAATGGTGTTATTGAAATGGTTGTCGGTATTACTCTTGTTTCTTATTGAATGTTTTTTTATGTTATCACTATTGTTACTTTTTAGATATAGTCATGTTATTATTATATTCTTTATTGCTACTATTATTATCATAATCATTTTTACAATTATGTGTTCATATTTTCATTAATATCAATATCTATATCATTTTTATGATAATAACATAGTGAAAGTTATTACCATCATTATCAAAATAATAGCAATAGTAATCACCATCATTATCTTCATCATCGTCTTCATCATCATTATCATTATCATGGATGATATTATTATTTTCAATATTATCATTAAAATAATGATATTGCTATTGTCGTTACTGTCACTATCATTATGATCATTATTATTATTCATATCTTTATTGTTGTTAATATTGTTATTATTGTCATTGTTATTATGATCATTATCTTTATTCTTCGTTGTTTTCTTATTATTTTTTATATTTTATTATTATCATTATTATTAGTATTATTATACCTATTGTTATTATTATTATCATTATCATTATTATTGTTGTTGTTGTTTTATTCTTATTATTATTATTATTATTATTATTATTATTATTATTATTATTATTATTATTATTATTATTATTATTATTATTATTATTACTATTACTATTATTATTATTACTATTATTATTATTATTATTATTATTATTATTATTATTACTATATTATTATTACTCTCCTTCTAATCATTATTATTATCATTATCATTATTATTTGTAGTAGCAGTAGCAGTAGCAATATTGTTATTATTATTATCATTATTACTCATTATCATCATCGTTATTATATCATTATTGTTATTATTAGCATTATTAATAGTATTATCATAATTATCATTATTATTATCATCATTATTATCACTGTAATTATTATTAATATCTTCATTATGATTATTATTGTTATTATTATTATTATCATTATTATTATTATTATTATTATCATTATATTATTATCCTTATAATCATTATATGATTATATTATTATTATTATTATTATATTATTATTATATATTATTATTATTATTATTATTATTATTATAATTATTATTATTATCATTATTATTATCATTATTATTATTACTACTAATACTACTGGTATTATTATCATTAACGTTTTTTATTATTGTTATTATCATTTTTGCTATTACTACTTCCGTTATGATTATAATTACCATTGTTATTATAGATATGATTATTTTCTTAAATGTTAATATCAATTTTCATTACTATTATCATTATCATTGCTGTTAATTTTGATATTTTCCTTAATTTAATTAATCATTCCTACTTCTGTTATCGTCCTTATTACCTTTGTTCTTTTAGTATTATCATTACTGATTATTTCTTGACTATAATTACTAATTCTATTATCATTATTATCATCATCGTTATTATTAGCATGCTTATGATCAGCATCATTATCTTTAATATTTTAATTTTCTCTCTCTCTCTCTCTCTCTCTCTCTCTCTCTCTCTCTCTCTCTCTCTCTCTCTCTCTCTCTCTCTCTCTCTCTCTCCTCCTCCCTCTCCCTCCCTCCCTCTTCTCTCTCTCTCTCTCTCTCTCTCTCTCCTCTCTCTCTCTCTCTCTCTCTCTCTCTCTCCCTCTCTGCTCCCT
>NW_020872617.1:167814-170314 GCF_003789085.1 Penaeus vannamei
TCCTCCTGCTCTTCTTCCTCCCTCCTCCTTCTTCCCCTTCCCCCACCTTCTCCTCCTCCTCCTTCTTCCTTCTCCCCACCTTCTCCTCCTCCTCGTTCTCCTTCTTCCCCCTCCTCCTCTTTCTTCTCCTCCTCCTCTTCCTCCTCCTCCTCCTCTTCTTCCTCTTCTTCTTCCTCCTCCAACCCTCTATTCGCGGAAAAGGGGTTTGGCAGAGGCGTGGCACCCAGCGTCTCTCAGGCAATCCTTTGAATACAAAATGACCTTAAGGATTGAGTCTACAGGACTAGGGAGGAGGCGATACGAGATACAGCTGGGTCGTCTTCCTCCTTCTTCCTCCTCCTCCTCCTCCCTCTCCTTCCTATACTTATTTGGTTCTCCTTCTCTTCATTCTTGTAGTTCTCCATTCTTTTTTCTTTCTTCTCTCCTTCTCTTCCTCTTTGCTATTCCTCTTTTTTCTTCTTCTTTCTCTTCTTCTCTCCTCCCCTCTCCTTCCTATACTTCTTATTTGCTTCTCCTTCTCCTCCTTCTTATAGTTTTCTTTTCTTCTTCTTTCTTCTTTCCTCCTCTTCCTCTTTGCTATTCCTCTTCTTCTTCTTCTTTCCCTTCTCCTCCTCCTCTAAGAACCATATATTCTATTCTTCCCCTTACTCCACGTTCTCCTCCTCTTCCTTCTTCTTTTTTTACTCTTTTTCCTTTTTTCTACTTCTTATTTCCTCCTTATTTCTCCTTCTCTCGTTTTGGGGAATATTGCTTGCGAATAGAATCTTGACCATAATTTTTTTTATTACTAATTGGCTTCAACACTGATAGCAAAGTATGCATTGCAATATAGGGTTATGAATGACGTTTATTGATAAGGGTGATTTTTCTTTGTCTCTTGTTGCATATGGCCTACTGAATGTGACGTCATGTGAGTGTGTAAAACCGTTCCTTGCATTGAGACAACCTTGAAGAGAATTATTTACCTTTCCTCCTCCCTCCATGCTCCTCCTCCTCCTCCTCATCTCTTCTTCTTTCTCTTCTTCTCTCTTCTTCTTCTCTTCTTCTTCTTCTTCTTCTTCTTCTTCTTCTTCTTCTTCTTCTCCTCCTCCTCCTCTCTCTCTCTCTTCTCTTCTTCTCCTTCTACTAATCTCCTTCCTCCTCCTTTTTTCTTCATCTTCCTCCTCCTCTTCTGTTTCTTCCACTGCTCTTCTTCTTCTCCTCTTCTTCCTACTCCTACTTCCTACTTCCTACGCCTCTCCTCTCCGTCCTACTCCACGCACTCTTTCTCCCACGCCTTCTCCTCCTCCTCCCTCTATTCCCCCTCCTCTTCATCCTCCTCAATTTCCCTCGAAGACTGTCGTTTATTATGCTCCCCTCACCCTACCCTCCCCCTCTCCCCATCTCCCCCCGGCTTGGCTCCCTAACCCACTGATTTTCTTTTCTCTTTCTTTAAACTCTTTCTTTTTTCATTCGCTGTTATACAAAGTGTCTTTCTTATTCTCCTTTTTCTTCCTTCAAATCTATTCCTTTAACTTCGTTTTGACAAAGGCTTTGTGTCCTTTATTTCAGATTAAAAAAAAAGTACTCTAATACGTAACTTTTTGCTTCTCTCTTCTCTCTCTCTCTCTCTCTCTCTCTCTCTCTCTCTCTCTCTCTCTCCTCTCTCTCTTCTCTCTCTCTCTCTCTCTCTCTCTCTCTCTCTCTCTCTCTCTCTCTCTTCTCTCTCTCTCTCTCTTTCTCTCTTCCCTGCTCTCTCTGTCTTTCTTGTTCTCTCTCTCGCTCCGCTTATCCCTACCTTCTCTCTTCTCTCTCTCTCTCTCTCTCTCTCTCTCTCTCTCTCTCTCTCTCTCTAATCTCTCTCTCCCTCTCTCTGTCTCTGTCTCTGCTCTCTCCTGTCTCTCTCTCGTCTCGCATCTCTCTCTCTCTCTCCTCTCTCTCTCTCTCTCTCTCTCTCTCTCTCTCTCTCTCTCTCTCTCTCTATCTCTCTTCTCTGTCTCTCTATCTCTCTCTCTCTTTCGCTCTCGCTCTCTCCCTCCTCTCTCATGTCTCTCTCTCTGATTCTCTATCTCGCTTCCCTTCTCACCTCTTCTGTCTCTGTCTCGTCTCTCTCTCTCTTCTCTCTCTCTCTCTCTCTCTCCTCTCTCTCTGTTCTCTCTGTTCTGTCTCTGTCTCTCTCCTCTCTGTCTCTCGCTCTCTCTCTCCTCTTCTCTCTCTCTTCTCTGATTCTCTCTTCTCTCCTCTCTCTCTCTCTCTCTCCTTTCTCTCTCTTCTGTCTCTCTCTCTGTCTCTCTGTCTCTCTCTCTCATGCATGCGTCCTCCTCCTCATCTCTCCTCTCTGCTCATCTCTCCTTCTCTCATCTCTCTTCTCTCTCTCTCATCTCTCTCATCTCTCTCATCATACTTTCTCCGTCCCTACCATCCTGTCATCGTGTATTCTGGTGTGGCTCTCTACTGACTTTTTAATGGTCTCGGATGTATTTCTGCTTCTCTCGTGTCGATTCCCTCTCCACACCCCTCT
>NW_020872617.1:175314-180314 GCF_003789085.1 Penaeus vannamei
GTATTGTATTGTGTCTTGGGAGTATCATCTTATATCTTGTAAGTGTTGTATTGCAATTTTAAGGTATTGTTGTAAGTATTGTGCTGTATCTTGGAAGTATTGTACTTCATTTTGTAAGTATTGCAAATATTACATAATGTCCTCGAAATCATGTATTGGATTGTATCTTACAAATAGCACATTGCATCTTGTAGGTATTGTATCATATTGTATCTTGTATTGTATTGTAGCTTGTCCGTATTTTAAGTAATGTATTGTGTCTTGGAAGTATTAAACAGTATCATAAAAATATTAAATTTCATCTTGAAAGTATTAAACACTGCTGGTATTGTAAGTAACTTAGAAATGTGATGTATCATAGAAAATATTGCATTGCATCTTGCATTATCATAATAATATTGTATTTTTCTGTAAGCATTTTGCAACTATTGCTTTATAAGTACTTATTTATCATAAAACTCCCGGTGTCTTTCTTTAAACATTTTTGCCTTCTGTCTGACATAATATGATAACAGTAGGAAAAAAAACAAAAAGATGAAGAACGAAGAAATATTTTAAAAATCTATAAACGAAACTAAAAGAAAGGCGAATAAAAAAAATAAAAAATAAAAATAAAAACGAAAAAAGAAAACGACATTAGCAAAAGCGAGAGAGAAAAAAATAACATCTCAAGAGGCAGACGAAACAACCTTTTAACGCGAGGAAAAGATCAATCCAAACTAGTCAACTCTTTTTAGGACGAGAGAGAGAGGGGGGGGGGGGGGATTGAGGGAGAGGAAGGGAAGGGAGAGAGGGGAGAGGGAGAGAGAGGAAGAGAGTGAGAGGGAGGGTGGGGTTATGGAGAGAGAGAGAGAGAGAGAGAGAGAGAAGAGAGAGAGAGAGAGAGAGAGAGAGAGAGAGAGAGAGAGAGAGAGAGAGAGAGAGAGAGAGAGAGAGGGGGAGGGGGGGGGGATTGAGGGAGGAAGAGAAGGTCGGGAAGAGGGGAGAGGGAGAGAGAGGAAGAGAAAAGGAAAGAGAGAGAGAGAGAGAGAGAGAGAGAGAGAGAGAGAGAGAGAGAGAGAGAGAGAAAGAGAGAGAGAGAGAGAGTGAGAGAGAGAGAGAGAGAGAGAAGAGAGGAGAGAGAGAAGAGAGAAAGAGAGAGAGAGAGAGAGAGAGAGAGAGAGAGAGAGAGAGAGAGAGAGAGAGAGAGAGAGAGAGAGAGAGAGAGAGGAGAGAGGGGGGGGGGGGGGGGGAGGAGGGAGGATTGAGGGAAAGGAAGAGAAGGGCGGGAAAGGGGGAGGGAGAGGGGGAAGAGAAAGAGGAGAGAGAGAGAGAGAGAGAGAGAGAGAGAGAGAGAGAGAGAGAGAGAGAGAGAGAGAGAGAGAGAGAGAGAGAGAGAGAAGAGAGAGAGAGAGAGAGAGAGAGAAAAAGGAGGAGGATTGAGGGAAGGAAGGAAAGGGAGGGAGAGAGGGAGAGAGAGAGAGAGGAAGAGAGAGAGAGAGAGGACGAGAGGGAGGGAGGAGAGAGAGAGAGAGGAGAGAGAGAGAGAGAGAGAGAGAGAGAGAGAGAGAGAGAGAGAGAGAGAGAGAGAGAGAGAGAGAGAGAGAGAGAGAGAGAGAAAGAGAGAGAGAGAGAGAGAGAGAGAGAGAGAGAGAGAGAGAGAGAGAGAGAGATGAGAGAGAGAAAGATGGAGATAAAGATGGAGAGAGAGGTATACGCATCCTAACTTAATGGAACGGAATTGCTCCTTTCTTGCAATAGACTACTCGAGTTTTTTTTTTTTTTTTTTGGGGGGGGGGTAGGGGGGGAGGAGTCAGTAGCAGATGGGGCTTAACACACTTCATTTCTTTGTTTCTATTTCCGTCTGTCTTTTTTTCTCCGTTTGTCTGTCTATCTTTCTATCTATCTGTTTGTCTCTTTCTCCCTCCTCTCTCTCTCTGTCTATCAGTCTATGTATCTGTCACTCTTTCTACCTGTCCGCCTGTCTATCTGTCTTTGATGGCTCCATGGTAGACATCCTCACCTTCCCCTCCCCCTCCCCTTATCGTTTCCCCTTTCCCCCTCCCCCTATCGTTTCCCCTTTCCCCCCCCCCTTATTTCTCCCCCTTTCCTCTTATCTTCCTCTACCCTCCCCTTTCCTCTTATCTTCTCTACCTCCCCCTTCCTTTTGTATCTTGCCCCTTCCCCCTTATCCCTCCCCTTATTCCCTTTCCCTTCCCTTCCCTCTTATCTTTCTCCCTCCTCCTTCCCCTTATCTTCTCTCCCTCCCCCTTCCCCTTACCCTCTCCCTCTTACCCCTTATCGTCTCCCATTCCACCTTATCCATTATCGTCTCCCCTTCCCCCTTATCCTCCCCCCTCCCCCTTATCCACTACAAAACCACCCAGAACAATCCGTTGTAAACCTCTATTTCTACCACACTAATTCTTCGAGGATCTGAACGTTCTCGCCATCTCCCCTCCAATGGTCCCCCCCCACCCGCCCCCATTCCTGATTGCCCATTAAACCTGTAATTCACTTCTGTAAGGCTGTAACTGTCTATTCTAATACCCTCTCTCCTCGGACTGTTGGCCGGAGTGTGGAAGAACCGCCGCTCTTATTCTTGTTTGCTATTTCTCTCTCTTTCTTTCTTTTCCCCTGTCTGTCTGTCTGCCTCGCTGTCTCTTTCTCTCGCTGTCTCTGTCTCTGTCTCTCTTCTCTCTCTCTCTCTCTCTGTTTCTCTCCTCTGTTTCTCTCTCTCTCTCTCTCTTCCCTCTCTCTCTCTCTCTCTCCCTTCTCTCTCTCTCTCTCTCTCTCTCTCTCTCTCTCTCTCTCTCTCTCTCCCTCTCCTCTCGTCTCTCCTCTCTGCTCTCTCTGTGTGTGTCTGTCTTTCCGCTTTTCTTCTTCCTTATATTCTTTGTTTTATGTTTTGCGTGTGCTCTGTGAGTTTGGAATTCTTTTAAGAAAGTTTTGGAATAAAATTGTGGAAAGGGTTTTTATTTTCTCTGCTTCACTCTCTCTCTCCGTTTTTTTAATTTTATTTTTTATCTTTTTTATTATCATTGTTATTATTTTTTTTACATCGTGCAATGATTCGGTTTTGCCATTCTCTGCATCGCTTTTTTCATATCTCTTATAGTCTTTCTGGTATTTTCTTCTCTTGTTTGTTGTCTGTCTCTCCCTCCCTCTCTTCCGCGCTCTCTCTCTCTTAATAGTAATGCTAATAATAACGATGATAATGAAAATAATGATGATAATAATAAAATTTATAATGGTAATGCTGATAATAATGACAATGATAATGAATAAATAATAATAAGAAAGATAATGATAACAGTAATAGTAATAGTAATAAAGATAATAATAATGATAATGATCATAATCATGCTAGTAACAATAATAGTAATAAAAATAATGATAACAACAACAAAACAGCAACAATAATAATAATGGTGATAATAATGATGATGATGATGTTGATAATGATGATGTTGATGATGATGATGATGATAATGATGTTGATGATTGATGATGATGATGATGGTGATAATGATAATGATGATGAGATGATAATGATGATGATTGATGTTGATGATGATGAATGTTGATTGATATAATGATGATGATGATGATGATGATGATGATGATAATGATGATGATGATAATAATGATGATAATTATAATAAAATGATAAACAGAAAGGTAAACAAAGGCAGAGCCAAGTGTCTCCTCACTCTAATAACACCATTAACTTCCCGACACCCACGAGGCCCCGAAAGACGGCGAAGAATTCCTTTTTCATTGCCGGAAAGTCCTTCCAGGGGCATTGCTTGTATAACAAATGCTTGTCATTTTAATTTTTGTTGGCATGATTTTTTTTTTTTTTTTTTTTTTTTTTGGGGGGGGGGTGGCAGGAAGGGGATGGTGGTCTAGGGTGGGGGATTACTTATTAGTAATATATGATTTTTTTCAGGGGGGGGGTGAGTATTGGTATTTTGGTATTGAGTATTTTTTTACTACCCTCTTTTTCTGTCTCTGTCTCTTTTGTCTCTCTCTCTCTTTCTTTCTTTCTTTTCTTTCTTTCTTTCTCTTTTATTTTTCTTTCTCTCTCTCTCTCTCTCTCTCTCCTCGTCTATCTCATCTCCTCTCTCCTCCTCCTCTCTCTCTCTCTCATTCTCTTTCTCTCTCTCTCTCTCTCTCTTCTTTCTCTCTCTCTCTCTCTCTCTCTCTCTCTCTCTCCTCTCTCTCTCTCTCTCTCCTCCTCTCTCTCTTCTTCTCTCTCTCTCTCTCTTCTCTCTATATAATATATATTATATAAATATATAATATATATTATATAATATATAATATATATCGTTTTTCCTCTATCTTCTCCTCTCTCGCTCTCTCTCGTCCTCCTCTCTCTTCTCCTCTCCGTCCTCTCTCTCCCCTACTCTCCTCCCCTCTCCCTCCGCCCCGCCTCTCTCTCTCTCTCTCCTCTCCTCTCTCTCTCATCTCAAGCCTCTCTCCGTTCCGTCTCCCTCCCTCGCCTCTCGTCTCTCTCCTCTCTCTCCCTCTCTCTCTCCTCTCTCCTCACTCTTCTCTCATCTCCTCTCTCTCTCTCTCTCTCTCCTCCTCTCTTCTCTCTCTCGTCTCCCTCTCTCCTCTTCTCTCGTCTTTCCTTCACTCTTCCCCTCTCTCTCCCGTCTCCGTTCTCCCCTCTCTCTCTCTCTCCACTCTCTCCTCATCTCCTCCCTCGCTCTCTTCTTCCCTCTCTCTCTCTCCTCTCTCTCTCGGTCTCTCTCTCTCCCTCGCTCTCTCTCCCTCTCCTCCTCTCCTCCCTCCCCTCTCGTTCTCTCTCCTCTCTGCCCCTCTTCCGTCCTCGCTCTCTCTCATTCATCCCTCGTCTCCTCCTCTTCCTCCTCCTCTCCTCCCCCTCTCATCTGTCTCCCTTCTCCATCNAAGAGAATGAGGGATAAGAAGAAGAAAGAGAAAAAAGAGAATGAAGGAGAAGAAGAAGAAGAAAAAAAAAAAGAGATGAGGGAGAAGAAAAAGAAAAAGAA
>NW_020872617.1:192814-197814 GCF_003789085.1 Penaeus vannamei
GAAATTATACACGGCATACCACTCGGACATTTCCATACCTCCCCCCCCCCAAAAAAAAAAAACAAAAAAAAACACATATATACAGTATAGGAAATAAAGGTATAAAACACATGATCTTAATTACTAGAGACCATATTGCGAGATCTAAAAAGACAAAACAAAAACAACAAGAACAACAACAAAAAACAATTCCTGTGCCTAAAATCTCACTCAAGAAATATACATTTAACAACTACTCAAATATTCATCAGGAGAATAGAAAATGCAAGCACAGAAAACGGGAATATCAAGAGGGGAAACTATTACATTTGAAGTCGCTTTTTAAACAGCTCTCTCGCGGGGGACAAATGCAAAGGAAATGCAGGAGAGAACCTGTTTTCTTCTTCTTTTCTTCTTTTCTTTCTGTCTTGCGACTTTAGTGTAATTAAGTCTGCTCACCAAGATTTAATTCAAGATAATTCACATTTTTGTAACACGGCTCAGCTGCGGATTGCGCGGGACTTTTTCGAAACCCCGAAAAACATTTATCTATTTTCATGGATAAGTATTTTTCATCGTCTGGGATTTTCGCATTTCACTATAACTTAAAAACAAAAAAAATAACTCTTCTTATATTCAACGAATTTCATCGCATTACTTAATACTTTACGTTCGATTTCTCACTTAACGCATTCACGATAATAGTTTTTTTTTTTTTTTGCAGGGATTCGAACACAAGGTCACCATAGCAGACAGGAGAACCAAAACAAACAAATAAAAATTAAATACCTAGAGAGGTAAATGCGTAAAACAAGTAAATAATAACCAGAGAGAGAAAGTAATAAAGTCTGGAGTATGTGTATATCTTTGTTATCAAACCATTAACTCTAATTTATGATAATTTCTTTTTTTTCTTGAAAAATTCATGGAAATTGCTTCGGACTTTGCAGTGTCAGGGATTTCCTTGCATAACAAAGAGGAAACAAAAGTCGTATGCATACATGCACACACATACACAAACATTCAAACAGACACATATTTATACATGCATGCTTACACACACACACACACACCTAATATATACACACACACACACACACATATATATACACACACACACACACACACACACACACGTATACACACACACATATATATACACACACAACACACACACACACACACACACCACACACACACACACACACATATATATATTATATATATATATATAACAAAATCAACTTTTGAAAAAGCTTCGTTTTGCCATGACCACAAGTCATGACCATGTGATGGAGCAGATTGCACACAAACACACATATACACATATATACAGATATATATGTACATTTCCATATGTACACATATCTACATCTATCTAGCTCTCTATCTATATATCTACCTATCAATCTGTCTATCTATCTATCTATATCTACATATCTGTCTGTTCATCTATCTATCTATATCTACCTATCTAACTACTTAACTATCTCTATGAGGTAATATTAAGCAGAATTCATGACAAATTCACCAACAGTCCCATTTCGCCAACATGTCTCTACAACTTCATAAATAACCCTTCCTATTTTTAGTTCCATGCGGGGTTCCAACATATATTATCAACGCTTTGAAGATGATCAACATATCCAGTCAGTCGTGATACGTACTTTTTGAATTCCTGTTCAACATTCCAAATGTGACTGCAAAACGATTCTGAAAAAGACGTTATACTACGTTGTAAGGCAGTTAGTACAGTGATAGATAGACAGATGGGGAGAGAATGAGCGAGAGTTAGATAGATAGATAGGTAGATAAATAGGTAGGTAGATAGATAGAGAGGCAGAGAGAGAGAGAGAGAGAGAAAGAGAGAGAGAGAGAGAGAAAGAAATAGAGAAAGAGAGAGAGAGAGAGAGATAGATAGATAGATAGATAGATAGATAGATAGATAGATAGATAGATAGATAGATAGAGAGAGAGAGAGAGAGAGGGAAAATGTACCCAGCTGTAACCCTGAATAGTACATGTCGTTTACTCCATAGACTCCTAGGTACATGTACTGCAGTCTTACATACGATTTATTTTTACCGTATTGTTATTTTTTCTTTCTTCTTTTTGTTCTCTTGCATCAGATACTCTCCCTCCACCAACACTTTTTGTTTCATATTCTATCATATCTCTGTAGGAATTACATTAATTTTTTTTCGATCAATTAAACACACTTTCTTTTTTTCTTGTATATTTTCCTTCCAAAGCATTTCTGTTGCTTCTCTATTTACCCTCCTCTGCTCTTCACCAAATCACTTGAATAATTAATTTCCGGATAAATGCAGATCCTGTTTTTAACTGAATATTAATTGCAAATCTATATTTCGTCTGAAGTTACCTGGGTTAAGTTATTATGAGAAATTCTCTTTCTGATGAAGAGAAAATTCAATTTTGACTCGGAAATTCTTGTCTGAAAAGATATCTCTTAATTCTGGTGTGCTGTGATTTCTTATATTCATTACATGTACGCGGATTTATGTGCATCTCTCTCTTTCTCTCTCTCTCTCTCTCTCTCTTCTCTTCTTCTCTCTCTCTGTCTGTCTCTTTCTCTCTGTCTGTCTCTTTCTCTCTTTCTTTCTCTCTTCTCTCTCTCTCTCTCTTCTGTCTGTCTCTTTGTTTTTTCTCTCAGTATCTCTTTCTCTCTCTTTATATATATATACCTACCTGCCTAAATATCTATTTGTATATCTATCTTAATATATCATCATACTTATGTATAAATATTAAATCTAATTCAACAATCATAGTTTTACATATACTGCACATAGGAATTCAATAATAATAATAATGAAAATAATCATCATAGTAATTCTAATGGTTTTAACTATAGTAATAATGATTTTGATAATATTAATAACAGTGATGATGATGATAATGATGATGATAATAATAAAAGTGATAATGATAATTAACATCAAAATATTAATGATAATATTTATGGTAAGAACAGCAGTAATAAAATCAACAGCAACAATGCCAATAATTATAGCATTATCAGTATTGTCTCTGTTGTAAACATACATAAAAGTCATGATCATAATGAGGAGGAAGAGGAATATAACCCAATTAATAATAATGATGGTAATATGATAGTCGTGTAATATATTAATAAAAACAAGACAAAAGGTAGGAACAACAATTGCAATAATAAAAATGAAAATAATAACTATTACTATCAGAATACTAATGACGGTATCCATAATCAGCATTGAATAATATCAATGACGATAATAAATTGTAAAACTAATAGCTGTTCGTGATATGTTTTATATACAATGAGACTGAAATCTTTTTATACACAAGCCGCCTAGAACCACGGTATATATTAATTTCATCACGGCTCATAAACATAATTGTTTTGTCTGTACAAAGGAAGGTCATTATGAAGTATCATTTATATTCATATTCTTTTCTTTATATTTGCATTCCCTCTGGCATCCCAACTCGAGCCACCGGCCTTTGGGGGGGGGAGGGAGGGGCTAGATCAGTAGCATCTCGGGAAGTGTCATGGCGTCTGATTCTATTTTTTTGGAAAGAGCACATGGGGTTTATTTTGATGACGTCACAAGTTAACGGATGCTTTGTGTATGGTCGATCACTTTGGTCTTTTCAGTTTTTCAAAAAGGATGGGAAAATAATACTTTAATGGTCATATTTCATTGAACGACCATCAAAATAGATGCCATGACACCTCGAGTTGCTACTGATCTAGCCTTTCCTTAATTTCATTACGCCCATAAATATAATTGTTTTGCCTATACAAATCGAAAACATATATGTAGTGTTTAGCTGTCTAGGTGTAAGTACTGCCTCTCTTCCAAATCTCCCTTCCCTTCCCTCTCCTCTCTCTCTCTCTCTCCTCTCTCTCTCTCCCTCTCTCTTCTCTCTTTCTCTCCTCCCTCTCTCTCTCTCTCTCCTCCCTCTCTCTCTTTCTCTCCTCCCTCTCTCTCTTTCTCTCCCTCCCTCTCTCTTCTCTCCTCCCTCTCTCTCTCTCTCTCTCTCTTTCTCCCTCTCCCTCTCCCCTCTCTCTCTCTCTCCCTCCATCTCCCCTCTCTCTTTCTCTCCCTCCCTCTCTCCCTCTCCCTCTCTCTCTCTCTCCCCTCCCTCTCTCTCTCGCCTCTGCTCTCTCTCTCTCTCCTCCCTCTCCCTCTCCTCTCTCCCTCCAATCTCCTCCTCTCTCTCTTCTCTCTCTCCTCTCTCCACTCTCTCTCTCCCTCTCCCTCCTCTCCCCTCTCTCCTCTTCTCTCATCTCCCCCCCCTCTCTCTCTCCTCCCTCCCTCTCCCTCTCTCTGCAAACATAAATACCAGTCGGCTATTGTCATTCCATCATCATCATCCTGCTTTGCGTCCCCCTTCGTTAGATAAAATTCCGCCCATTTGATACGAAGGGGATTTGTTAATAAAGAAAGGGGTTCTCACTGGAAACAGTTTTTTTAAATTTATTTTTTATTTTTATTTTTATTTTTTTACATTAATTTTGTAATCAAATCGCAATTTGTTTTCTCTTTAGGTCATCTTATTACTAGGCCTTCGGGTAAATAGAAAGCAGTGATTCAGATAGATTAAGTATATGTATTTAGATTGTCGATGTTTGATTTCTATGATATAAAAGACCTATTAAAAAAAACATTTGCAATCGTGGAAAGCGTCCTCTTATGTCATTTTTTCTCTCTCTCGCTCCGTTTATGTCAGTTTTAGCTTTTGCTTGTATTCTGTCTATCATTTTGTTTGGTTGATCTCTCTCTCTCTGTCTGCCTGTCTCTCTCTCTCTCTCTCTCTCTCTCTCTCTCTCTCTCTCTCTCTCTCTCTCTCTCTCTCTCTCTCTCCCTCTCCTCTCTCTCTCTCTCTCTTTCTCTTTTCTATCAGTTTCTTCATCGTCCGTCTGTCTGTCATTGACTTTTTTCGCCTTCCTCATGCCTGATTGTATAATAAACTCGTATTTTATTTTTGGGTTTGTTTCTTGTGGCGTGACTGCT
>NW_020872617.1:202814-217814 GCF_003789085.1 Penaeus vannamei
GGGGACAAGCTAAAATGGCACTTATGCATGTAATTCTTTGATTGTGTGTCTTATACATGTAATTCTTTGATTGTGTGTCTTATTCATTTAATTCTTTGATTGTGTGTCTTATACACGTAATTCTTTTATTGTGTGTCTTATACATGTATTTTTTTGACTGCGTGTCTTATACATGTAATTCTTTGATTGTGTGTCTTATGCACATAATTCGTTGATTGTGTGCCATATACATGTAATTCTTTGATTGTGTGTCTTATGCGTGTAATTCTTTGACTATCTTATACATATAATTCTTTGATTGTGTGTCTTATTGTAATACATTTTATAATATAATTCTTTGATTGTGTGTCTATACATACACGTAATTCTTTATTTGTGTCTTATACATTTGTATTTTCTTGACTGCGTGTCTTATACAAAATTCTTTGATTGTGTTCTTATACATGTAATTCTTTGATGTGTTTATTGCAATTCTTTGATTATGTACCTGAAAGAGTTTATAAAAATGTCTGTTTTCATATAATTGGCTAATAACGCTCTTGTGTGTCCATTAGGAACAAATAAGTGTCATTCATAGCAATTTATCAGTACAATCCGATGCTACATAAACGTGTCACAAATGTAGAGCAAAAAGTTAATGTATGGATAGATGAATAGATGGATGGATAGGATGGATGGGTGGGTGGATAGATGGATGGATAGGATGGATACTGAGATTGATGGATGGGTGGGATGGATATAGTTTCGGGATAGATAGCATTAGATTAGGTCGATGGATAGATGGGTGGATAGATTGATAGGTAGATTGGTAGATGGATAGATAGATAGATAGATGGATAGATAGATGGTAGATAGATAGATGGATAGACAGATTAGATAGGTAGATGGATAGATAGATGGGTAGATAGATGGATAGATAGATTAGATAGGTAGATGGATAGATAGATGGATAGATGGGTAAATACACAGTTAGATAGGTAGATACATAGATAGATAGGTAGATAGATGGATGTATGTATGGATGGATAGATATATAGATAGATGGATGGATGGATAGATGGATAGATAGATGGATAGGTAGGTAAATACGTAGATAGATAAGTGAATGCGGAAAGAACACACAGTTTATGTGCGGTACTATTTAAAATACAAAGTAATAATCATTCTGTACATCGAACATTAATTTGTATGTACAGAACAATCCGTTAATGTACTTAGACACCTTTAGAGTACACGCATTATTTATTAATTTGTTGTACTACATAGAACACAAGGTAATATTCATGCTGTGTACTAAACATTAATGTGCAGAGATAGTATCATATGTGTCTGCAGTAAACATGACATAGCACACACTTAACTGTAAAGCCTGCATTACACAGTGCACACAGTGTATATATATCCTAACGTACGGAGCAGAAAGTATATATATACCCTAACACACAACACATAATGCATATAACTTAACGTTTAGAATATACAGTATATATACCCTGACATGCAGAAGACACAGTATATATGCCCTAACATATATACAGTATCATACCCTAACACATAGGACACACAGTATATACATCCTAACTGACAGAACACATAGTATATATACTCAAACATACAGAACACCAAGGTAATGTACAGTGTATACAGCATGCCTTATGGTGGCCCCGTGCAGTTAGCCTTCTAGCACAATTTCCTTCTATCAACCAGCTTTACCTCGGGTGTACTAGAATATGAATAAGAATTTGAGTCCAAGTGAGTACTCAATGTCCGGGAGGATTGGGGATTAATGGGAAAATGGAGAGTTGTTTTGGTGTTTGTTTATGCAAGGGATAAAGCGATCACTTGCCATAAGAATAATTGACTTGCTCTTAAAGACTACGTTGCTTAAGTCAATAACATTCCTTTCCAAATGAGAATTTATCGTCTCATTCTTTGGCTTTGTAGAGATCAAAGGCCTAGCTAGCTGCTGCTCAAATCCTTCTATGGTCCATGTTGCTATACATACGACTTGACTCCAGGCTATTCAAGTAGCAGTGTACGCTTGCCCTGTTGTAGAGGTGAAGTGCGTGGAATAGGCTTAAGTGGGACTTGTCAAAAGCAGCTTTTCGTCTGTAAGGTAGGTAACAAATACAGGTATATGTTTTGGTAAATACGGATAGGTGTGTCTATAGTTGCTATACCTGTATCTTGTTTTATATATCTATATCAATACCTGTCCATCCACACACACACAGAGACACACAGACACGCACAGACACACACGCACCACACACACAAACACACACACACACACACACACACAACAACCACCACATCCCACGCATACAGACACACGAACTCACGCACACACACAACACGCACACCCACACATACAGACACACGAACTCACGCACACACAAACACTCAGACACACGAACACGCACACACACACACGCACACACACATACAGACACACGAACTCACACGCACACATTGTGTAAACGACCTCTGTCTCTCACTTTGTCGCTCTCTCGCTTTCAGAATATCAAGAGGTTGCTGTCATTCCATCATCATCACCATTTTCTTTTCCTCTCCCCTTCCACTTGATGAAATTCCACTCATTTGATATGAAGGGAATTGTTAATAAACAAAGGGGTTCTCACTGGATGTAACTTCTAATTTTTCTTTTCTTTTTCAAAAACGATTTCGCTTCAGACTGTTTCTCAACATCTCTTTAGGTCCTGAAATTGCAAATTCTGTTAGATAAATAGAATGTAATAATCTCAGAGACTTTAGCTCTGTTACGGAGAACGGAGAGAGAAAGAGCTTGAAAAATTAAGTGGATTGTTGATGTTTGATCTTTAAGATATGTATGCCTAGTTAAAAGGCTGCTGGCAGGTCGTTTTGCCGGTTGGAAAGCAAAAGGGGTCTGGCTGTCTTTCTAATTTCTTTCTTTTCTTTCCTCTATCTTTCTTTCTTCCTTTCTCTTTCTTTCTCCTTTCGTTTCTCGTTCTTCTTTCTTCTTCCTCATCTCTCTTCTCTCGCTCTCTTCTCTCTCTCTCTCTCTCTCTCTCTCTCTCTCTCCTCTCTCTTCTCTCTCTCTCTCTCTTCTCCTCTCTCTGCTCCTCTTCTTATCTATCCCTCTTCTCTTCCTTCATTTCTCTCCTCTCTCTCCTTCTTCTTTCTCCTCTCCCCCCTCTTCTCTTCCTTTCTTTCTCACCCCTCTCTCTCTTCCTCTTCTCTCTCTCTCTCTCTCTTCCTTTTCTCTATCCCTCTATCTCTCTCCTTTCTTCTCTCTCTCTTCTTCTTCCTTTTCTCTCTCTTCTTGGCCACTTCTCCTGGTGTCTCCTTCAGAGGTCCTTGTTTTTTCCTCTCTCTCAGACCCAACGTAAAATGCGTAAATGATGGATGGATGGATGGATGATGATGATGGATGTGATGGATGTATGGATGGATGATGATGATGGGTGGGTGGATGATGGAAGTGATGGATGGATGGATAGATACAAAGAAACACATGATAATGTCCTAGATAGATAGATGGATAGATGGTTAGGTAGATAGGTAAATGCGTAGCTATGTGGAGAGATAGAAAGATAGATTAATATAGATGAAATAGACATAGATAGGCATATCTATGATATGCAAATAGCAGGAGACAGACAGACAAAGAGTCAGGAGAGAGAGAGAGAGAGAGAAAGAGAGGGAAAGAGAGAGAGAGAGAAGAGAGAGAGAGAGAGAGAGAGAGAGAGAGAGAGAGACGGAGAGAGCGAGAGAGGAGAGGAGAGAGAGAGAGAAAGAAAAGAAAGAGATAAAGACAGAAAGAAAGAAAAAGAAAAAAGAAAGAGACGAATAGAAAGAGGAAAAGAAAAGAAAGATAGATAGAGAGAGCAGACATGAAGCAAAAGGTGATTAATAAACAGACATCTATATGCAGATAAGATAACCCACCCACCCGCTTGTACTAATGACCATGGTACTCTTTGGAACAACGAAACAGAATGGGATTTCTCAAACGTTTCGCCTGGGACAGTGGAACAAAACCACATTCTCTCTCTCTACGTCCTTTTCCCGATACAAATGCAGTTCGGATATAGAGAAATCCGGATGAGTTGAGAAGAGAGAGAGGCTTCATTTTCCGGAATGTCAAGCTCTATATCTTTTATTTACTTATTTAATCTCTTGGTCTCTTCTTCCACTTTGTTTTCTATTTCATTTCTTCTGTTTTTTTTTTTTCTAATTTGATTTATTTCATTTTTTTTTCGTTTGACCGCAATTTTCTTTTTTTTTTTTTTTTTTTTTTTCTTTTTTAGTCCGTGGTATAAAAGTTAAAAGATTTTAGGATTTTGTTTTGTCTGTCTTGAAGTTAATGATTTATTAACGACTTCGCAGTAATTTTCCTCAATTTTCTTTCTTAGCTTTATTTTCTTGCCTCATTTATTCTCTTCTTCTCGTTTCGTTCCTTTCTCCTCATTTTGGATTTTCTTTATTCCTCTTCTTATGATTTTTTACTTTATTTTATTCTATTTCCTCGTTATTGTTTTCTCTTGATTTTCTTTCAACGTTATTGATTTTGCTTCATTTTCTCTTCGTGTTATTAGTTTTCTTTCTCTCACTTTCTTTATCATAGATTTCTCTTTTTCTTCCATTATTCGTTTTCTCTGATTTTCTTTCGTCATTTTTCTTTATCTTTAATGTTCTTTCTTCCTTATCTCTCTTTTCCTTTTAATTTTCTTTCATCATTATTTTTTTTCTTTATTCTACTTTCATCATTATTTTTCGCATTATACGTTTTCTTTCATTTTCTTTCATCATTATTCGTGCTTTCTCTTTAATTTCTTTCATCATTATTAGTTTAAAAATTTCCTTCCCCATTATTCGTTTCTTTCTCTATTACTCATGTTTTTCCATTATCTTTCCTCATATCCTATTCATCTATTTTCTTTCCTTATTATAGGTTTTCTTCCATTATCCATGTATTTCTCTTTTCCCTCTCATTCGGCTTTCTCCCTCATTTCTCTCATTAATAGTTTCCATCTTTTTCGTTTCTCATGTCTGGCTTCTCCCGTTTTCTCTCCCCATTTCTTCTATTTCATTTTCTAGTCACCGATTATTCTTTATTTCTCCCTCTTTATCGGTGTTCCTTCGCATCCATTCACTACCACCTCATCTTTTCCTCTCCCCCAACTACGGATATCTTTACAAATAAAATCAGCAACAGGAGATTTAAATAGCGATAAAACAATGAAAAAAAAAAACGCGAGGTCAGTTGCAATACCACTCAACATGGTTTGCAATCCCACCGCATGGTGTTTGCAATACCACTCAGGATGGCGTTTGCAATCCCACTCAGCATTTGTTTGCAATTCTCCACTCAGCATGGTGTTTGCAATCCCATACTCACTCAGTTGTTTAAAGGACCGTCACAAAAAACAAAATAAATATCGAACCCGGAAGTGATCCTACAGTCTTTCCAGAAACGATTCTACTGTCTCTAGCAATAGGAATGTCTGCACGATTACCTTGTCGACTGAGGAGCTTGTTTTGAAATTGATCCTGTGGTACCGTGAGGGATGTGAGGAGGAGGGAAGGAGGGAGGGAAGGAGGGAAAGGAAGGAGAGGGATGGGGAGGAGGAGAAAGGGAAGGAGGGAGGGAGGGTGGGAAAGGAGAGGGAAGGGAAGGTATAAGGGAGGGAGGTAAGCAGAAGAGAGAGAGAGAGAGAGAGAGAGAGAAGAGAGAGAGAGAGAGAGAGAGAGAGAGAGAGAGAGAGAGAGCAGAGAGAGAGAGAGAGAGAGAGAGAGAGAGAGAGAGAGAGAGAGAGAGAGAGAGAGAGAGAGAGAGAGAGAGAGAGAGAGAGAGAGAGAGAGAGAGAGAGAGAGGAGAGAGAGAGAGAAGAGAGAGAGAGAGAGAAGAGAAGAGAGAGAGAGAGAGAGAGAGAGAGAGAGAGAGATAGATAGATAGATAGAGAGAGAGAGAGAAGAGAGAGAGAGAGAGAGAGAGAGAGAGAGAGAGAGAGAGAAGAGAGAAGAAGAGAGAAAAGAGAGAAAGAGAAAAGAGAAGAGAGGAAAGAAAGCGAGGAAAAAGAAAAGAGGGAAAAAAATTGATGTGACGAGTGAGACGAATTCCACAGGGTGAGATAAGCCTCAAATAACTTAAAGGCTCAAATTACAAAAGATAATTACATATTTTTTCCCTTAGTGAACGTACGAACATATCTTTTCCCTTAGTGAACGTTTGTGGGAGGGATTCTGTGTATCAATTAAAAATCCCATCAGCTGTTTCGGGAGGTTGCACTGCGGTGTTGCACAGGGAAGGTCAACTGTAAATAGGGTTGCTGTATTTGCTTTAGTAGATGTGTTTGCTTGAAGGGGGATGAAGACACAGACATAGTACAGTTACGTGGGGACTTTAATTTTGAATCAGAGTAATTCAGAAAAATACAATATCTTAAATGATTTGATACCACACCCCCATCATATCTATTATATATATATATATATATATATATATAATATATTAGTGCTGCACCCTTTCTTACCAAAAATTATAATGATACATATACATACATATATATATATATATATATATATATTATATATATATATATATATTATATATATATATATGTAAACACCCTAGTATAGCTTTTAATCATTAATTCATTCTCTGACTGATTTCCGAGGTGAAAAAAAATGAATCTAATAATTAGTGACTTAGATATCCACCACTTTTCTCCAACGAGGCAAAGACACCTTTTAGTTATGAATAAATCCAGCCATACGCCGCCAACGAGCTAGCAGCAAAAGGGTTGTTTATTCAAGGCAATTTGCTCGTTAAAATGCACTTTTAGCTGCGGTTCTAAGTTGCATCATTAGCGTATAAAGCAACATTCAGCGGAGGTCAAAGTGGCTAACACGAGTGAAAAGATATCAAAGGATTAGTCATGGGTCTTTGGCAGAGACTGTGCATGTTGGACTCGAGGTGCAGTGTTGCCATTCGAGCGATTTTGTCCAGCGCTAGATCTAGTATAATTCCATGTTGCCATTCTAGCGATTTTCCACCGCTAGATCTAGCGTAATTCAGTGTTGCCATTCTGGATCTGGAGTTGTTTTAGGTATGATCTTGATAATCTTTTTATATATAGAAAGTTTACTCTCAATTTACTTTTTTTTTGACTCACGATGCAGTGTGCCATTCTAGCGATTTTCCACCGCAAGATCTAGCGTAATTCAGTGTTGCCATTCTAAATCTGGATTTTTTTTTAGGTATGATCTTGAGATTTTTTTAGTTATGATCTAGATTTTTTTATTTAGAAAGTTTACCCTCCATATAACTTTTTTTTGCAGGACTCATGATGTAGCGATGCCATTTTTTTTTTTATTTTTTTAAAGCGCACCCAGTTGGCGCCCCGCGCTAGACTGCCGCCCGCGCCCGCGCGGCGTCGGAACGCTCATGCTCGCGGCGGCGTGCGCCGGGGACGCCGCTGCGTTCCGCCGTCTGCCAATGACCCGCTAGCGATGATAGCTCGCCTGTATCGCGCGCGTGGGGCCCCCTAGGATCGCGGCGACACCGTCACATCGGCGCGCGTCAATTGTCACCTAACGCACGCTTTTTTTATCCCCCGCTTACTGGCCCGCTGGGTGCGCGCGTCGGCACGCCGCGCGCCAGCTAGTGCGCGGCGGATCCGCCGCTGATATCACCTCCGCGCTCCACTCTCCACCACGTTACATGCGCTAATCTACGTGACACGCGCGTTTTGCTATCGCCGCGGCCCGACTGCTGTCCCTGCGCGCGCGGCTCATTCGGTATCCCACCGCTCGGCGCGCGCCGCGCCACCCCCCCCCCCGTCCACCCGGCGCGCCCCGCCGCACGCGTCCGCGCGTCTCGCCCGTCGTCCGCCGACGCCCATCCTCCGCCGCTGTCGGCGGCGTCGCGTCGGCCTTCCGCTGACCGCCCGAACGTCACGCGCCCCCCCCTCCGCGTGGTCCAGCTCCGTAGACGCTTCTCGCGGCGCGAACCCGCCGGCCGCGAGCGCTCCTCGCGGCGCTACCGTCCGCCTACGCAAGCCCGCCCCCCGCCCACGGCGCGACGCACGTGGTCGCTGAGTTCCCTCCACCGCCCGAGCATACTGGCATTAAATCATCGTATACTCATCCCTGTGCCCCGCCGCCTCTTCCCACACCCCGCCCGCGCACTCCCTCCCCGTCGAACCCGCGCCGCCGCTAGCGTACCCGCCCCCCGCTAGCCGCGTCCCGATTCGCCGCGCCTCTCCCTCGTCGCTACCCGCCCATCCCCGCGCCTGCCCGCCCCTAATTTCCCGCCGCGCGCGCTCACGCCGCGCCGGCCCCACCGCGTATCCGCGTCCCCCGCTACCCGTCGCCGACACCGCACGCGCCGCCTCCCCCCGGTCCGCGCGACGCCGCTAGATCTAGAGTTTTTGAGTTATGATTCCTGTGCGATCATATGTATCCTATACTTATTTATGTATATTCGCAGGACTCATAGTGCAGTGCAGCCATTATAGCATTTTTTGCAGCTAGATATAATGTTTCCAAGCTATGATATTGCGGAAAATGCCTTTATTTTATTATATATTTTATTTATTATCTATTTTTATTTTTTACTTGCGTGTCTAGCTGTTTTTTAAAGTCCAGCCTTGCGGTTTGTGGAAAATTAAGGTGAAAGCTTTAATGTATAAGTGTATGACTCATATAAATACTATTGAAATTAATTATGGTATCTGTTAATTTATATCTAAGATTCATATAATTACTCGTACTATCAATCAAGCTATTCATATATATCATAATTGATATCATTTCCCTTCCTTTCATTATAGATGAGAAGGAAAGGAAACGAGAGGAGAGGAGGAAGAGGAGAGAAGAGGGAGAGAGAGAGAGAGAGAGAGAGAGAGAGAGAGAGAGAGAGAGAGAGAGAGAGAGAGAGAGAGAGAGAGAGAGAGAGAGAGCGAAGAAGAGAGAGAGAGAGAGAACAGATAGATAGATGAGAGAAAAACAGACATGACCACCGTGCAACCTTCACATCAATCACGCACGTCAAACAGTATTTCATTCATAAATATTTTGTTTACATCATGTTGAGTGTTGTTGCTTGGTGGGTTATCTTACCAGCGCGGTTGCAGAAACTACGTCACGCAAATACACCCACGTAGTTATAGTTGTTAGTTGTGGAGACTATGGTAGGCTTGTGTATATATTTATATTATTATCTTCCCCCTAGTTATTATTATTATTTTTTCTTAAGAAAGTTTGACGTGCTAATGCATTGCTTATCATGGGATCTGTTTATCATTTTTTTTTCTTTAATGAGTATATATTTACATATTCTCCCGAAAGCTTAATAATAACAACAACAACAACATAATTTTTTTTTATCTTATGTTAGTCTCTGTCTTTCATCAACCAAGGGCGGGTTGACAAGGTACAATATCATGTTATTGTTGTTGTTCATGTTTGCCTTTGATCGAGAACACTACACCGAAGACACTGACGATCAAAGAAACGTTGGTATATATTTATAAATTATGAATGGCATTTGAATATAAATTATGAATGAAGTTTGAGGCCTTTACAACTCGTGTGCAATATCTGTCTGTTTGAGGATCGTGGTCTGAATATGAGATCAAACCCAATATCTGTGAGGAAATATCTTGACTTGTAGGGACTTTAATGTGTTATATAATCCACGCGGATTATATAATGAATTATGTAATATGATTATGAGGGAATGTTGGAGTATCTGTGAAGTGTCGGTGATCGGAATTCAGGGAGGATATTAAGACCGCTTCTTCACGATGTTTTGACTTGGGTAGGAAAGCAAATAAATAAGATAAGTAAAATAAGTAAATAAGTAAAAATAGTAAAATAAGTAAAATAAGTAAAATAGTAAATAAGTTAAAAGTAAAAAAAAGTAAAAGTAAAAATAAAAAAATAAAAAAAGTAAAAAAAAATTAAAAAGGAAAATAAAATAAGTAAAATAAGTAAAATAAGTAAAATGTTATACAAAAACAAAGCAAAACACACAGCACTCTTTTAATCTTTTAATCTGTCCTTCGAGGGTTTCGCTCCAGTTAATCTTCGAAATCATGTAAATACAAACTTAAAAAAAAAATCATGGTGTAACAGTGTAAAATTTACGTTTATTTTTCCGATGACAGTGTATTTTGGAATTAAGTCTTGATTTTTAAGTTTTCGAATAAAGTAATTTCATTGCTCAAAATCCATCACATAATGGCGGAAAATTCATTTAACTGCACTCTCTGACAGTGAATATGTGCAGCTGGTTAATAATGATAATGAAAAGTGCTGCGTATTGCAATTATGACATCTGTTTTTCTACTTTCATAAAAAATTATCATTAAGTATTATCATTATCATAATTGTATTCTGTGATGCCCTGTGACCTCTGTGATTTTTTTCCCAGTGTGTATACAATCTACCTGTTGGATTTGTATGGAATCAATTCTAGACATACATGTCAAAGGTTAGAAAGTTCTAGACATAAGACGGCACGCATGCACACACACACACACACACACACACACACACACACACACACACACACACACACACACACACACACACACACACACACACAAACACACATGCACGCGCCCACACACATATTTTTTATATGTACAAAAGCTAATTGCAAATCAGTCCACGCAAGTTTTGTGATAACTTTCTTTTACATTTTGGTTGTTTTGTAAACACATTCTAACTGTTACATACGTTTTATTGTAGATTTTTGGTATCAGTTCCTATATTTTCATTGCAATCCATTTATGTTGCCTAAAACGTGGTATTGTTTAAATATTTCTTACTTCTACTATGACAAAGTTTTTTTTTAGATTTTAGAAATCTTTTCAGATTACCTTTGATGTAACTTTGAACGATTTTTATTACTCTAACTTAACTCACAGCAATGCGTTTACTGGTTTAGTTTTATATAATTATTTTCATTGTTTATTTTAGCACTAATGATGGAATTAAGGAATTAAGATTGAAGTTACATATCTATTCATTTCTTTGTCTTTCTATGTCTATCTATCTATCTATCGATCACTCTGTCTGTCTACCTAATTATGTATCTCTATATATTTGCCTATTATTCGTCTATCTATCCATCTATCTACCCATCTGTCTGACTGCCTGTTTATGAATATATCTACATCTCTATCTATCTACAGATAAAGCGTGCGTGAGTGTATATGTTTTATGTATATATTCAGACGTTAACATTCACATCCATATATCCGAGCATACTAATACAGAATAAAGCTGTATAACAGTGAGTTAAATGTTGTCCTTACATCACTTTTTCGAATGCCTTTTAAGATGCAGAAATCTCCATATTGAGGTTCAAATTCTCCGGTAATATTATTATTATCCTGATTATTGTCACTTGAATCATAATCATTGTTATCCTTCTCCTTCTCCTCATTATCATAATCAACGTTATTATTCTTGTGGGGCTTTCACCCCCCCCCCCCCCACCCCCCCCCTTACACACACCTCCTTACTCCTTTCCTCTGTCCTTCTCTCGTCCCGTTATTCGCACCCTCTTCTTGTCCCCTCTTTGTTTAAACTCCTCTCTACTCTCATGTTCGTTTCTTCCTCTTTTACTCCTTTCCCTTGCTCATTCTACTTTTTCTATTTAACTCAAACTTATCCTGCCTCTATCCTATCCCTATCCTACCCTCGTATCCCTCTTATTCGCACCCTCTTCTTGTTCCTTCGTTTTTTTTCGCTTTCCTCTACTTCTACATTCATTTCTCCTTTTCATATTCCCTTTTCCCCGTTTGCTGTGCCTTCTACCTTTGACTCTATCCACTCCTGCCCCTATCCTACCCAGCATCCTTCCGTGATCCACAGGGCGAGTCGAGAACAGGCGGACCACTTCCCTCTGCCAAGGCCTGCCCCCACGACAGAGGAAGATGGTGGAAGCGGCGTTCATCCATACAACGAACAACATCAACGCCGCTACGGGGCGCCACGAGCTATCCAAGGTCGTCGATCACCTGATCACCGACGTGACCTGACCACCTCACATTAGAATAAATACTCCTCTATGTACCAAGCCACATCGGCATTCGCGGGAACGAGCTTGCTGACAAACAAGCTGAAAAGGGCAGGGGTATGTCCTCATCCTCCATGATCGTTAAACCTAGCCGAAGGGGATTAAGCCGAAGAACCAAAGCCACAGCGTGTGCGGTCTTCCGAGGAGCACATAGAGAAAATATCACAAACTCGCTCGCTGCTAAGTGGTACTCAGATGCTTCAGGCTATGAGCCACTGGCCCTTCCTCCAAACACAAAAAGAGGTACCGAAGTCATACTATTCAGACTAAGACTAGGTTACCAGTGCGCTTGGCAAATTATTGACAACGAGACTGCCAGGTTATGCAAACACTGCGGCGAGTCTAACGCCACCCTGTTACATTACTTGCAGAATTGTGAACACACAATTTCTAAGACAGGGACCACCCACCACAGCCGCCGGGCTGGTAAAAAAGGGTGTGCAACATGCTTACTCCGTGGCAGCTGGATCGCTTGCTCGCAATTCAGCCACCACGATAAGCATGCAGTTAAAAAGATCACTTGAGTTAGCTAGAAATAGTTAACACAGGCCGGGCCACACCAGAGAAAAGGCCCGGGCGAAGCATGACTTCGCAAATCTAACTGAACTGAACTGAACTCTTGTCATGTATGCCCTGACGAAGCAATAGCGAAAAGGCCTTCGGCATATTCGTGTGTTTTCTTGTTCTTCCCTTCGTTGTTCCTGTTGCAATTGTCGAAATGAATTCCAGACACATGTGTGTGTGCTTGTATGTGTGTATATCCCTGGTTATATGCGTATGACTGTTTCTTTTATTTTCCCTTGTATGTGGATGTTCACTGTCAATATATCTGTGTATTTTCCCAGTATTTATCCTTTCTGACTGTGAAATATACCAGGAATTCAGATCCAAAATAAAAGTAAATAATAACCATTTTCATCAAGTTAATTAAGTGAAGACAATGAAACCTGTTGCAATATTATATCAGAAAATGCACAAAACACGTGAAATGTTTAAGACAGTTCATATGTAAATGCATTCTTTGGTCTTTACAGATCAAATACATTTCGAAAGCAGACTGAAATTTCCTGTAAATGAATGTTTACGATGATAATAATGAATAAGCATAAATGAATAAATGAAAGATCAGGTAAATGTAGGAAAAATGACACACACACACACACACACACACACACACACACATACACATACATATACACATACGCACACACACACACACACACACACACACTTAAATTTCCTGTAAATTAATGTTTACGATGATAATTAATTTATGAATAACACACACACACACACACACACACATATGATATGTATGTGTATGCACATTATTATGTATATGAGAATATTGTCTTTATTATTACTTTTTTTCATTTTTTTGGAGTGAAATGAGAACGCACCCTTGTCATTCACTCCGAAAAAATAACACTTTTCTAAATGAATATATTGGTAATGTAATACATGTCTGCATTTCCTAATATTGAATCCCCGTTTAAAACTATCTCTGGTATTTGGGCAACGAAACGTAATTGTACTGAAAATGTATATATGGAAAAACAATCCGTTTTACATAAAATATTCTACTGCATGATAGAACGATTTCAAAATTGTCATGAATTTCAAAATTGTCATGAATGCACTCGAAGTTGAAGTCAAATTTAATTGTTTTTTCATCCTCCGATACATTTATCTTTATCCTTTATCAAAATACATAACATTTTTGTTCTGCCATTTTGTCAGGGTTTTTGCTATCTGTGAGAAATAAATACATGTGTTCATATGTTTATGTTAAGTTTTCTTGTTATTGGCAATGGAGAAATAACAGTTACTGGCTTATCCTTGTCGTCTAAGTTTGTTCTTGAGGTGGGATGTTCAATAGATGAGTCAGGAATAATCTTTTTGGATGTTCGTTTTGTTTTTATTTGTTCATTTCTTCCTGTTTCTCTCCCTTCACTTCTCGTTCTCTTTCTTCTTCCTTCCTCTCTCTTTTCTCTGTTTCTCTTTCTCCACTCTTCTTTGTTTCTCTTTATTCCTTCCTGTTTTTCTTTCTCCACTCTTCTCTGTTTCTCTTTCTTCATTCTCCCTTTTTTCTTCTTCTTCTTTCCATCTTTCTATCCTTTCCTCTCTTTCTCTCCCTTCTTTCTTCTGCTTTCCATTCCACCTCCTTCCCTCCGCTCTTCTCTGTTTCTCTATCCTCCTTCTCCCCCCTTTTTTCCTTTTCATCTTTCTATCCTTTCCTCTCTCTGTCTCCCTTCTTTCTTCTACCCTCCATTCCACCTCCTTCCCTCCGCTTGTTTTCGTGTTCATGTTTTATTTGCTAAATTCCCGAGCAATTTCCCTTTTCCTTTATTTGTCAACTTGTCAATTTGTCGAGTTACGGAAGGCAGATATTTTTCAATCATTGTTTTTGTTTGTTTTAAGAAAATAAGTTGTTCTTGATATCTGCACATGATTGTTCACATTACCTGTTCATGTAAACCATCATTGTTCATTGTTCACATTACCTGTTCATGGTTCAAACCATGTTGTTCATTGTTCACATTACCTGTTCATGTAAACCATCATTGTTCATTGTTCACATATCCTGTTCATGTAAACCATCATTGTTCATTGTTCACATTACCTGTTCCACATTGTTCATTGTTCATTGTTCATGTAAACCATCATTGTTCACACTGTTGTTCATTGTTCACACCTGTTCATGTAAACCATCATTGTTCACATTACCTGTTCATGTAAACCATCATTGTTCATTGTTCACATTACCTGTTCATGTAAACCATCATTGTTCATTGTTCACATTACCTGTTCATGTAAACCATCATTGTCATTGTTCACATTACCTGTTCATGTAAACCATCATTGTTCATTGTTTCGCATTACCTGTTCATGTAAACCATCATTGTTCATTTGTTCACATT
>NW_020872617.1:222814-232814 GCF_003789085.1 Penaeus vannamei
AGAGAGAGAGAGAGAGAGAGTGAGCGAGCAAGAGAGAGAGAGAGAGAGCGAGAGAGAGAAAGAGAGAAGATGAGAGAAACGGAAAGAGAAAGTAAAAGAAACAGAAACCGTATTATAACGAGTCGTTTCACCCCTCAGAAGATAACGAAGGCTTTCACGCAGAAGATCACGTGGTCATTGCCCTCAAAATGCCCCTGTGTTATCTCACCCCTTTCCCTAAGAAAAATTCAAGGGGGAACTTAAGACGGATCCTTGACAAGAAGAAGACCAAAGACGTTGAATTAATTTTGATTCTGCCTTTGTTGACTTACGCTTCCTATCTCTTTGTCTCTCTATGTCTTCCTTCCTTCGCTCCCTCTCCTCTCCTCTTTTATCTCTATCTCTCTTTCTCTTTCTTTCTTTTTTTCCTAACACGTAAATTGTCATGGTTTCCGAAGCATCTGTGGTTTTGTTTTTGTTGATTGTTTGTTCTCTGTTCTCTCTGTTCTCTTCCTCTCTCCTTTTCCCATTCTCTTTTTCATCTTTATCACCCCCTCTCTCTCCATCTCTCTATTTATCATGATCGTCGCATGTCCTATGGTTTGGTCTTTGTCGAATGATGCTTCCTTCCTCTTTGTTTCTCTCTATCTCTCCTTTACTTTTCTCTCTACATCTCCTCTTCTCTTTTCTATCTTTACCATTCTCTTTCTCTATCTATCCTACACCTACATCATCTTTGTCGATTCTCTCTCCTTCTATTTTCCATTTTCCATCTTCCACCATCTTTGTCGATTCTCTCTCCTTCTATTTTCCATTTTCCATCTTCCACCCAAAACATCTTTGTTGATGTTTTCTATCTCTGTGTCTCTCCTTTACTTCGGTCTCTCCTTCTGTTCTATTTTCCATATTGGTCATCCTCTCTCTTTCTATTTATCTTCCACCCAAAACATCTTTGTTGACTGGTGTTTCCTTATCTCTTTCTGTCTCTCCCTTACTTCTCTTTCTCCTTCTCCTCTCCTCTTTCTCATCTTTATTACTCTTTTCCCTCTATTTATCTTCCACCCAAATGATCTTTGTTGACTGGCGTTTCCTTCTCTCTGTCTCTTCCTTATTTCGCTCTCTCATTCTCCTATTCTTTTTTCCATCTTTATTACTCTTTTCCTCTATCTACCTTCCACCCAAAACATTTGTTGACTGGTGTTTCCTTCTCTCTCTCTCTATCTCTCCCTTACTTCTCTCTCTCCTTCTCGTCTTCTCTTTTCCATCTTTATCACCCTCTTTATTTACCTTCCACCTACATCGCGTTCCCTCCCCCCCCATCCCACCCCCTTCCTCCCCACCCCCCGACCAAGATCGAAAAGCACACACACCACTGTCTGTCCACGCCAGGGACCGACAGAAAGCAATCGTCACCCCCACCCCCCACCCCGACCCCGAGCCCACCCCGAGCCCCAAGCCACAAGAAGAAGAAGAAGAAGAAGGAGACTCGAGACGGACCACAACCCACCCAACCCACCCACCCTCTCACTCGTCGGTGGCCCTGGCTTCTACCCCCCCTGTGACGCTGGCTTCGTCCTCCTCCTCTGGCTCCGTTCGTTGTGTCGGCGTGACGCGAGGGATTGTCAGCTGGGATTCCCGATCGAAGGTCAGCTGTTCGGGGGATTCTTTGTTTCGGAAACCTCGCCGGGTTTGGGTATTTTTTTTCGCCATTTTTGTTCATCGTTCTCGAGAGATATTTGGACTATGTACGAGTATATATCTGTGTGTGGTGTGTGTGCTATTTTTGTCACTCGATATTTTGAGACTTTATAGATGTATGTATGTATATATATATATATATATATATATATATATTATATATATATATATATATATATATATATATATATATATATCTATATATATATATATATATATATATATATATATATATATTATATATATATATATATATATATGTATGTGTATGTGTGTACACACACACACACACACACACACACACACACACACACACACACACACACACACACACACACACACACACACACACAACACACACACACACACACACACACACAAAATATTGGCGCGAGCGAGGGAGGTAAAGTGAGAGCTGAAAAACTGCGTGGGCGACACACCAGAAGAACTGAATGCACTGCCTGTGAATTCCCGGGACACCTTATCCGGTTCAAACAAGTGTCAGCTGATGAAGCTCCTCCCACTTTGCCTCCCTCGCTCGCGCCAAGATCTTGGTCGAATCTGAACCAGAGTTATAAGGGCTGCTTGAGAAATGGCCGAAAATCTTAGGCGCTGACTGTGTGTGTGTGTGTGTGTGTGTGTGTGTGTGTGTGTGTGTGTGTGTGTGTGTGTGTGTGTGTGTGTGTGTGTGTGTGTGTGTGTGTGTGTGTGTGTGTGTGTGTGTAGTGTGTGTGTGTGTAGTGTGTGTATAGATAGTAGATACACACATATAATTCAACTGAATATATGAAGAAAGATAAACACACACACACACATAACCACACATATTCAACAATTCACGCCGTGTATATAATTCCCTCGACGCAGCAGTCTTTCATTCGCTCGTAAACTCCCCTTAAGCTTAAAGTCGAGCCTCGCAAGTGTCGCTCCCAGGAGCATAAACGTCGTGTCATTTCTTAAATCCAATTACGAGCGTCTTGACAAAAAGCTGCTGCTCCCTCCTCCTCCTCCTCCTCTCCGCCTTGGCTCTGCTCCCGTCGTCTGCTGGGAGCGCTTGAAGCTCATGCATGCAACAGGGGGACGTGTTCTTAACATGCTGGTCTTGAACTTCGTTATTAGCGTTGTAGTGAGAGGAGTGACATGATAGTTGTAAATGGGGGGTTGGAGTTTGTTATTAGCGTTGTAGTGAGAGGAGTGACAGTTATGATAGTTGTAAATGGTGGGTTGGAGTCTCGTTTTTAGTACTGGGGTCGTCGGGATGTCAACAGTGGCAGGAGTTGCAGTATCATTATCATATTCATTTTTGGTTGTAATTAATTATCATCATTATTATTATAGTGGTAGTAGGGCATCAGTATCACTGTCATTTAAAATTTTTGTTGTTGTAAATTTTATTATTATCATTGTTACTACCAGTGGGAGGAGCAGCAGCTGTAGTAGCAGTATCGTTATTATTTTTATTTTGTCGATGTAATTATTATTTGTAGTAGTAGCAGTAGTAGTAATAGTATTGTTTTTGTGCTGGTGTCTTTTCATTTTCAATTGTTTCTATAAAAAAAAATTAATTGAACAGGGCCTTCTGACTGGATGGTTATGCATTTTATCCATCAAATCTTCATTCACATACAGTTTGTTTTGCAAGAAACTGTGTTGATTTGATCTAAAGGTGATGGTAATTAGTCATATACTATTACTACTAACTAACATTAATGATATTTGCATTATTTGAATTAGTACCGGTAGTAGTAGTAATCGTAATAATGATTATAATGTTGAGAAATTAAAAAATGATAATGATATTTGTACCAGGAACACACACACACACACACACACACACACACACACACACACACACACACACACACACACACACACACACACACACACACACACACACACACACACACACACACACACACACACACACACACACACACACACGAACGCACACACACTATATATATATATATATATATATATATATATATATATATATATATATATATATATATATATATATATATATATATATATAGTATATAGCACACACATAAATACACACCCTTTGGTAGCACTTGATGTCGTTACACTGCAAAACCTTTGGTAGCACTGCAAAAAAATCAAGCTTTGGCAAACTCGCATTAGGGTTGAAACTCAGTGTAAAATCCTCTCTAAAAGATTTAAATTACTGTTCAGCGCACAGACGTTTTGTTCACACAGTTTGAACGTTCTAATTCAACTGCTATTAGAGGCACGAACTTGTTCAAAGTTTCTCGGCTATTTTGTTTTTTTTTTAATTATTTTCTCCATTACCGTTCCAGCTTCTGTATTTACTTCGTTCGTTTCTGCATTTACGATTTTGGATTTCGGTCTCGTTGGTAGATTTGTTGATGTAGTTATTCATTTATTTATTTTTTATTGGTGTGAATTAAAATCTATCTTTTTTTATTTAGTCATTCTTATCTATTATCATTTTTATTTATTTATTTATATTCTTTCTTTCTTCTTCTTCTTCTTCTTCATTATTATTATTATTATTATTTTATTATTATTATTATTATTATCTTATGTATTATCGTCTATATTTATTTATTCATTTATTTATCGTTTATTGTTGTGAATTAAAATCTATTTAGAAACCAGCCTATATTTGAATGATATTATAAGATTGATATATTTTATTTAAGCTCTATTGAAGATTTTCACTAAAAACAGAGACAATTATAATGAGAGGGAAAAGAGAAAGGAGGAAGAGGAGGAGAAGGAGGAAGAAGAAAGAGAACAATAATGATAATAATAATGATAATAATAATAATAATAATATAATAATAATAATAATGATATATAATATAATGATGAATAATAATAAATAATAATATAAATAATAATAGTAATAATAATAGTTATAATAATGTATATGATAATAATAATAAGAAGGATAGTAATAATAATAATAATATATAATAATAATAATAATAATAATAATAATAATAATAATAATAATAATGATTATAATAATAATAATAATAGTAATAATAATAATAATATAATAATAATAATAATAATGTAATAACATTAATGATAATAACAATAATGAAATAATAATAATAATGATAATAATAATAATAATAATAATAATAATAATAATAATAATATAATATAATAATACGAAAGAGAGCAAAATCCAATCACCAAGAAACAGACAAAGAGTAGGAAAGAAGAATGGAAGGAAGAGGAGGGAGGGTAAAATGGAAAAAAAGAAGATGAAGAAGAAAGAAAAATGAAAAACCCAATACCAAGAGAATAGACATAATGATCTCGAATGAAGGAAGAAGAGAAAGGGTGAAAAGAATGAGAAGAAGAAGAAGAAGAAAGAGAGAAAAAAGAATCACAATATCAAGAGAACGGACAAAGAGCAGGAAGGAAGGAAGAAAGAAGGAAAACAAAGAAAGATAAAGAGAAAGCAAGAAAGAAAAGAAAAAAGAAAGAGAGAAAGATAGAAAAAGAAAGAAAGGACTAGGTAAAGAGAGAAAAAAATAAATATAAGAAACAGTGGAATTAAAATATAAGAAACGACTGGAGAACATACAAGAAGATTAAGGAAGGAAGTAAGAAAGGAAGGAAACAAGGAAGAAGGGATAAAAAGAAAAAGAAAGAAAATAAAGCAATTTCCCAATACCAAGAGAAGAGAGAATGATCCCCAAGGAAAAAAACAAAAAACAAAAAAGAAGCCAAAAAGAACCAAAAAAGTAAAAAAAAAAAAAAAAAAAAAAAAAAAACAAGAAAACAAAAAAAAAAAAAAAAGAAAAGAAAAGCCCAAGACAAATCCAAAAAGTAATAAAAAGAAACACCCCAAAACAATACCCCCCCCCCAAAAAAAAAAAGCAAAGCAAAAAAGAAAAAGAAAAAAGAAACAAAGACAAAAAGAAAAAAAAAAAAAGAAAAAAAGAAAAAAGAAAAACAAAAAAAAAAAAGAAAAACAAAAAAAAAAGAAAAAATAGAGAGAAAACAAAAAAGAAAAAAAAACAAAAAAGAAAAATAGAGAGAGAAAGAGAGAGAGAAACAAACTCGGACTCTCCAAAACATCGCAACTTCTCAAACAATCGCTTCCAAGACGTTGGCGACGAAGACGATCCTCAAGCTCCCACGAGAGGGAAGGAAAGCATAAAAAGAAAGGAAAGAAGAAGAAGAAGAAGAAGAGGAGGAGAGGAGGAGGAGGAGGAGAAGGATAAGTCAGAGGAGGAGGAGGAGGAGGAAGGAGAGGAGAAGAAGAAGATCGAAGACGATCCTCAAGACGAGAGGAAGGAAGCATAAAAGGAAAGGAAGGAAGAAGAAGAAAAAGAGGGAGGAAGAGGTGGAGAAGGAGGAGAGGAGGAGGGAGGAGGGAGGGGAAGAAGAGGAGGGAAGGAAGAAGAAGAAGAGGAAGAGGAAGAAGGAGAATAAGAAGATCGAAGACGATCCTCAAGCTCCCACGAGAGGGAAGGAAAGCATAAAAAGAAAGAAAAGGAGGAAGGAGAAGAAGAAGAGGGAAAAGAAGAAGAGGAGGAGGAGGAGGAAGAAGAGGGGAGGAAGGAGAGGAGAAGAGGAGAGGAGGGAGGAGAGGAGGAGGAGAAGGAAGAAGAAGAAGAAGGAAGAAGGAGAAGGAGAATAAGAAGATCGAAGACGATCCTCAAGCTCCCACGAGAGGGAAGGAAAGCATAAAAAGAAAAAAGGAAGGAAGAAGAAGAGGAGGAGGAGGAGGAGAGAAGAGGGAGGAGGGAGGAGAAGGGAAAGGAAGAAGGAGGAGGGAGAAGGAGAGAAGAGGAGGGAAGGAGGAGGAAGAGAGGAGGAGAAGAAGAAGAAGATCGAAGACGATCCTCAAGCTCCCACGAGAGGAAGGAAAGCATAAAAAGAAAGGAAGGAAGGAAGAAAGAGGAGGAGGAAGGAGGAGGAGAGGAGAAGGGAAGAGGAGGAGGAGGAGGAGGAGGAGAGGAGAAGGAAGAAGGAGAGGGAGAAGGAGAAGAAGAGGAGGAGAAGGAGGAGAGGAGAGGAGGAGGAGAAGAAGAAGAAGATCGAAGACGATCCTCAAGCTCCCACGAGAGGGAAGGAAAGCATAAAAAGAAAGGAAGGAAGGAGAAGAAGAGGAGGAGGAGGAGGAGATGGAGAAGGAGAAGGAGAAGAAGATGAGGAGGAGAGGAGGAGAGGAGAAGAAGGAGAAGGAAGAGGAGAGAAGGAGAAGAAGAGGAGGAGAAGGAGGAGAAGAAGAGGAGGAGGAGAAGAGAAGAAGATTCGAAGACGATCCTCAAGCTCCCACGAGAGGGAAGGAAAGCATAAAAAGAAAGGAAGGAAGGAAGAAGGAGGAAGAAGAGGAGGAGGAGGAGGAAGAAGGAGAGGGAGAAGGAGAAGAAGAAGAGGAGAGGAGGAGGAGAGGAGGAGGAGGGAGGAGGAGGAAGAAGAAGAAGATGGAAGAAGGAGAAGGAGAATAAGAAGATCGAAGACGATCCTCAAGCTCCCACGAGAGGGAAGGAAAGCATAAAAAGAAAGAAAGGAAGAAGAAGAAGAAGAGGAGGAGGAGAGGAGAGGAGGAGAGGAGGAGGAGGAGGAGAGGAGGGTGAAGAGAGGAGGAGAAGGAAGAAGAAGAAGATGGAAGAAGGAGAAGGAGAATAAGAGATCGAAGTTGATCCTCAAGCTCCCACGAAGAGGAAGGAAAGCAAAAAAAAAGAAAGGAAGGAAGGAAGAAGGAGAAGAAGAGGAGGAGAAGGAAAAAGGAAGAAGGAGAGGGAGAAGAAAGAGAGGAGGAGAGGAGGAGGAGGAGAAGGAAGAAGAAAAGATGGAAGAGGAGAAGGAGAAGAAGAAGATCGAAGACGATCCTGAAGCTCCCACGAGAGGGAAGGAAAGCATAAAAAGAAAGGACGAAAGGAAGAAGAAGAAGAAGAGGAGGAAGAGGAGGAGAAGGAGGAGAGGAGGAGGAGAGGAGGGTGAAGAGAGGAGGAGAAGGAAGAAGAAGAAGATGGAAGAAGGAGAAGGAGAATAAGAAGATCGAAGACGATCCTCAAGCTCCCACGAGAGGGAAGGAAAGCATAAAAAGAAAGGAAGGAAGAAGAAGAAGAAGAAGAGGAGGAGGAGGAAGAAGGAGAGGAGAGGAGAAGGCGAAGAAGAGGAGGAGGAAGGAGAAGGAGAAGAAGATGAGGAGGGGGAGAGGAGGAAGAAAGAAGATCGAAGACGATCCTCAAGCTCCCACGAGAGGAGGAAAGCATAAAAAAGAAAGGAAGGAAAGAAGAAGAAAAAGAAGAGGAGGAGGGAAGAAGGAAGAGGAGGAAGGAGAAGGCAAGAAGAGGAGAGGAAGAGAAGGAGAAGAAGATGAGGAGGGGAGGAGGAGGAGGAAGAAGAAGAAATCGAAGACGATCCTCAAGCTCCCACGAGAGGAAGGAAAGCATAAAAAGAAGGAAGGAAGAAGAAGAGGAGGAGGAGAGGGGAGGAAGAAGGAGAGAAGAAGAGGAGGAGAAGGAGGAGAGGGAGAAGAAGGAAGGAGAGGGAGAAGGAGAAGAAGAGGAGGAGAAGGAAAAGGAAGAAGAAAAAGATGGAAGAAGGAGAAGGAGAATAAGATGATCGAAGACGAGGGAAGGAAAGCATAAAAAGAAAGAAAGGAAGGAAGGAGAAGAAGAGAGGGAAAAGAAGATGAGGAGGAGGGGGAAGAAGGAGAGGGAGAAGGAGAGGAGGAGGAGGAGAGGAGAGAGGAGAAGGAAGAAGAGAAGATGGAAGAAAGAGAAGGAAATAAGAAGATCGAAGACGATCCTCAAGCTCCCACAAGAGGGAAGGAAAACATAAAAAGAAAGAAAGAAAGGAAGAAGAAGAGAAGGGAAAGAAGAAGAAGAGGAGGAGAAGGAAGAAGGAGAAGGAGAAGGAAGAAGAAGAAGAGGAGAGGAGGAGGAGAAGGAAGGAGAAGAAGAAGAAGAAAACACAATTAGAAAACTAAACATCAAAATAAGAAACAAACACACACACACAAAGAAGAAGCAAAAAGAAAAGAAGAAAAAAAGATAAGAAAAAGGAGATAAAAACTAAACATTAAAATGAGAACAAACGCACACACAAAGAAGAAAAAAAACAACAATAATAATGAAAAAAAGAAAATAAGAGGAATAAAACGAAGAAGAAAAGAAAGAGAAAAAGAGGAAGAAGAAGAAAGAAGTTGATAATACCTAAATACAAACAATTAAACAAAGAATAGTTATATAAAACCAATATATTCAAAAATATTACAGGATCCAATGGCCTATCTATGTCAACGTTCTCATTTCTGCTGATATAAAACATTAATTCAAATCTTTTAGAAAGAATTAAAGTGTTATTACATATTTTAAGATCATTAATACTAATGTAACATTTGTCATGAAGAAACAGAACAGAACCACTTAGGATATTAACTTAAGTGTCGACATAAGCGTGCATTTAACAAGGTTATTTTACCTCCGTTGGTTCATGTCAGTAATCGTATTATCATTATTGTTGTTGTTTCTGTTGTTGTTTTGTTATTGTTGTTGTTGTTATTGTTATTGTTGTTGTTGTTGTTATTGTTATTATTATTATTATCTTTATTATTTTGTTGTTGTTGTTGTTGTTATTGTTATTATTATTATTATTGTTATTATTATTATTGTTATTTTCTTTTCTTCTGTTTCTTCCTTTCCTTATAACTATTTTTGATTTATTTATGTATTTTATTATTATCATTGTTTTCGTTATTGTTATTGTTATTGAAATTGTTATTGTTATCATTATTATTATCTATTATTATCATTATCATCATTATTGTCTTTAACTTAACTATTATCATTATCATTGTTATTATTGTTGTTATTTTTGGTATTTAGTTATCACTATCATTGGTATTAAAATAATCATTACTATCGCCATTATCATTCTTATTATCATCATCCAAATTGCTATTAAGCGTCACATAGTACATTCCATTCACTGCATAAAAAAACAAACATGTATTCTTGTATTAAAACCATGCATTTAATATTAACAAGAACGCAGTTTCGCATTACACAAAAAATATACCTGAATATATAGACACACAAAGCCTAAAGATGTAAGTACATTAATTATGTACTCTTACTAAAGTACTGTACACTATTTTTCTTTCCATTTTCGCATAATAAAAGGCAACAAGAGTAAAAAAAAACTGAAGAAATGGACGACAAACAAAGTAAAGATTATAAAACATGTTTTGTTCACTGGTTTCAAGTATTTCCTTCAGAGGACAAAAGCGAAGCTAAGCCAGGAATGAGACCATTTCATTTATTCATTTACTCTTGTCCATTCTCGTATTTGTTGT
>NW_020872617.1:237814-247814 GCF_003789085.1 Penaeus vannamei
TTGGTTGGTTAGAAGGATTACTTAAAAAGGTATGAATAGATTTTTCAGAATTTTTATTTTTTTCTTTTTTTTTCTTTTTATTTATTTATTTACTTATTTATTTGTTTTACTATGTCTTAGTATAACTTAGATGCCATCCGGATATTTATTTTATTTGTTTTACTTGATGCTAATCGGATATTACTTATTCGTCTGTTATCAGGAAACTCAAAGAGTTAAGAGCAAATTTTTATGAACATTTTATAAGAAGTGTGTCTTAGCCAAACTTAATTAACCTAACCTAGATTCCATTACATTTTGGCGGTGTTTTTTTTTTTTTCTTCAAGTCCGAATTTAATGTGGTTCTTCAATTGCGAATATTTCTATTGCCTTGGCGGAGGTATGCGTTTTCCGAGTGCTTCTAGTCTTCATACTGTTTTACGAAAGATGAAAGAGAAAATAGGAAAAAAACGGTCTATTTAGCCTACGTTGTCTGTAAAATATGTAATTGAAATATAAAGAATGAAAAAAATTATTGTTTCTTTGTTAAATATCAAAAATATAATAGAATAGAAAGATAGAATATGAATAAATAAACAAACAAATAAATAACTATATAAATGATAATAATGAAAGGAGAAGTTTAAAAAAGAAAAGACTTACTTCGAATAAACACGCTAGAAAAATATGAGAATAAAAACACTGAACATTTCCAAGAATTCGAAAGGAAAAGAAATTGGAAAAAAACAAACAAATGCAAAATGTAAGGAATTGTTGCAACTTATCGAATATTTAACTTCTAACATTTAACATTTAACAAGTCGACATGTAAGCCATTTCAAATATTTTTTTCTCTCTCTCGTCAACAAGGAATTGCAAATGACTGAACAAGGGAAATCTTGAATTGTCTTGTTGCCTGCCTTTCAATATTTTTTTTTCTCTCTCTCTCGTCAACAAGGAATTGCAAATCACTGAACAAGGGAAGTATTGAATTGCCTTGTTGCCTGCCTTTCAATATATATATTTTTTCTCTCTCGTCAACAATATTTTTTTTCTCTCTCTCTCGTCAACAAGGAATTGCAAATCACTGAACAAGGAAAATCTTGAATTGCCTTGTTGCCTGCCTTTCAATATTTTTTTTCTCTCTTTAACAAAGAATTGCAAATGACTGAACAAGGGAATTCTTGAATTGCCTTGTGCCTGCCTTTCAATATATTTTTTTTCTCTCTCTCAACAAGGAATTCCAAATGACTGAACAAGGAAAATCCTGAATTGCCTTGTTGCCTGCCTTTCAATATATTTTTTTTCTCTCTCTCTTCAACAAGGAATTGCAAATGACTGAACAAGGAAATCTTGAATTGCCTTGTTGCCTTTCAGGTGTCCGATCGACTTCTGAAATTCTTTATTTTTTATTTCTTTCTCTTAAGATAAATACTCCTTTTATTTCTTGTTGCCAAAGGGTGCTATAATAAATGATTTGGGAAGGATAATTGGGAAAAAAGTTTCGAATGAATTATTTTTCAAACATATCTCTTTAGTTGGATATATATATTTATTTTCTTTGATTATTGGTCTCTCAGCAAAGTTTTATGTGTAGTAATAGATAGACATGCAGGTAGGTAGGTAGGTAGGTAGGCAAGTAGGTAGGCAGGCAGGCAGGCAGGCAGACAGACAGACAGACAGACAGACAGACAGACAGACAGACAGACAGACAGACAGGCAGGCAGGCAGACAGACAGATAGGCAGGCAGGCAGGCAGGCAGGCAGACAGATAGGCAGTCAGGTAGGCAGACAAACAGACAGGTAGGTAGGCAGGCAGGCAGGCAGACAAACAGACAGACAAACAGGCGGACAGACAGACAAATAGACACAGACAAGCGGACAGTCAGACAGACAAAAAGACAGAAATACAAGAAGATTGAAAGATGGACAGACAAAGAAACAAAGGGAGATAGATTGACAGATCTGTAGTGAAAAGATTAGCATAATAATAATAATAACAACAACAATAATAAAAGATATAAACTAAGATACACATCATGCTATCTTCTTGGGGGTTATTGTACTGAAATAAATAAATAAATGGTGCATTACTCTAAATTATTGATATTATCTTTTTTACTATTGTTCATAAACTTTTGGAGTTGTCCTGCTAACCAACAAACTAACGAGATAACAAGCTAACCAACCACTATTTCCAAAAACATTACCTCCTTGGCAGAGATTAAAAAAATAATAAACTAATAATAATAATAATAAAAGTAAAATCCCACATACACACAATATCGGCCCCTTTAAAAGTGTATATTTAAAATAACAATAATACTTAAAACTAATAATAATAATAGAAATAAAATCACACCCATACAATATCGACCCACAAAAAAAAAGATGTATAAAACCAACAATGATGATAGAAATAATAATAGAAATAAAATCACACACACACACTATCGTCCCGCTTAAAAAAATGTATACTAAAAAAAAACAATGATAAAAAAACGAGAGAGAAAAAGATAAATATATATATTTAAAACAACAATGTTAAAAAAAAACAAGAGAAAAAAATAATTATACTTAACATTGACGAAAAAAAACGAGAGAGAAAAAGATAAATATATTTAAAATAAAATTGACGACAAAAAAAGAAAGAAAAAGATAAATATATTTAAAATAACACTGACAAAAAAAAAAAAAAAATACATACATTTAAAATAACACTGACGATGTAAAAAACAAACAAACAAAAAAAACAATAAGAGAGATGGAGAAATACCGTGTTCATTGTGGGACGGCCGCGTTGAATGTGATTTTGAGTGACAGTCCGACGTATCTGCACGCACTAGGCTTTTAGCGGAGACAACGATAGCGCGCCCCGAGCAATGTAAAAATGCCGAACGCTTTTTTGAGGCAGTGGGTTTGTGCGCTGAAATTTTTCTCTTTTTGCTATTCGTGTTCCAAGAAAATGGATGCATAAATGTCTACACATGTGTATGTATACACAGACATTCATTTCTCTAAGTGCGTACATGTAAACACACACACGCACGCACATGCACACACTCATAAAGGTATAAATATCTATCTTTCTATATATAGTAAATATACACATACATATGTACACACATACATACATATACATATATGTGTATGTATATGCGCGCGCGCGCACACACACACACACACACACACACACACACACACACACACACACACACACACACACACACACACACACACACACACACACACACACACACAGAAATACAAACACACAAGGGGATCTGGCGTATAGTTTGCTATATTCGAAAACCTGAAATACTTTCTATCTCGAAACTTTGAAGAAGAAGAAAAAGAAAAAAAAAATAGTGAATCAAAATATTTTCGAAACTTATATTTTCCCATATCAAATTTTTCTAGAACATAAATTTTCCTGACATTATGCGACCTTTGTGTTCCAAAACATTATGCAGGTTTTATGCTCTTGATACAAGTAATAAACTGTACCCTTTGTAAGATGGGTTGCTTGAGGGCATTCTTGTCAAATTTGATACTTTCCATAAAGGATGTAAGTAGTTTAGATATTGTTTAGATAGGATTATAGCTCTAAACTGTAAGAAAGTGTCTTGAAGTTGTACAAAAGATGAGCGTTTAAAAATACCCAGTGTACGCTAGCTCCCAAAAGTCTATTTAAAGTGATGTGTTATACAGTATGAGACGCTGGACGATGCTTTTTGAATCATGTTGCGCAAGGTGGCAGGAAACGTTACGCAAATGGTCGCACAACATCGTTCGCTGCTTCAGTTTGTATAATACAATGTATTAAAGGTACTCTCGGGAGCTGTCGTGTAGCAGACTTATTATTACTATTATTATTTTTTCATTTATTTATTTATTCATTCATTTATTTGCTACAAAGGATATTCTGATACGATATCTTACGATATAAATTATCAATATATAACACAATGGGCTTCTAATGAAATCCAGAACGATTCTGAAGCTACAGAGGTTATCTGTGATTTAAAGGGAATAACTACCCATTATTTCAGTCGTACGTAGTTACAGTAGTATCACACCACCCACTCGTATGGTATATAGTCTGGGACCTTGTAGTTGTATAATGTTTTTTTTTCGTATATATTTTGGTACCTTGTAGTTGTATAATGTTTTTTTTCGATTTCTCACGCGCTGTTGTATGTTATGTTGTCTCCGATTCATGTTATGAACGGTTATTTTCCTCATAGATTTGTGGGAGCAGTGAGAACAGAGTAGAACAAAGCCAACACGATTTTGCCGATGAAAATACCTTTACATCTCTGTTCTTGTCGTGTCTCTCCTTCTCTTTCTATCTATATCTATCTATTATTTCTACTTTTCTCTCTCGCTCTCTCCTTCTCTTTCTTCTCTCTCTATCTATTATTTCTACTTTTTTCTCTCTCGCTCTCTCCTTCTCTTCTCTCTATTATTATATTTTTCTCTCTCGCTCCTTCCCCCCCCCCCTCTCTCACTCTCTTTTTTCTCTCCCTCTCTTTCTCTTTCTCTCTCTCATCTTTCTCGATCTCCCTCTTTCCTTTTCTTTCATGGAATTAATACATTTAAATCTCTTGTTATTATGTCAAGTCAAATAGTATTTCCATCACAAAAACAGGAGAGGAGAGAAGAGAAGAGAAGAGAAGAGAAGAGAAGAGAAAGAGAAGAAGAGAAAGAGAGAGAAGAGAGAGAAGAGAAGAGATGAGAAGAGAAGAGAAGAGAAGAAAAAAAAATAAAATAAAAAGTAAAAGCTTGTACTGTGCCATCAAAGAGCCCTGGAGGAGTCGCCTGTCCTTGGAAATTCCTGAGCAACGGGAACATACTCCCAAAGCCTTCTCTGGACTCCTAACCAACTCCCGACAACTCCTTTTTCTCGGCGATAAGGCCTTCTCTCGACAGCAAAGCAAAAAGCCTTCTCTCGACAGCAAGGCCTTCTCTCGAAAGCAAGGCCTTCTCTCGACGGCAAAGCCCTCTTTCGACATTAAGGCCCTCTCTCGACAGCAAAGCCGTCTCTCGACAGCAAAGCCGTCTCTCGACAGCAAAGCCGTCTCTTCTCTCGACAGCAAAGCCGTCTCTCGACAGCAAAGACAGCAAAGCCGTCTCGACAGCAAAGCCGTCTCTCGACAGCAAAGCACAGCAAAGCCCTCTTTCGACATTAAGGCCCTCTCTCGACACCAAGGCCTCTCAACACATCAAGCCTTCTCTCGACACCAATGTCTTCTCTCGACAGCAAAGCCTTCTCTCGACACCAATGTCTTCTCTTGACAGCAAAGCCTTCTCTCGACACCAATGTCTTCTCTCGAAAGCAAAGCCTCTCGACACACGCTTCTCAGCTGGATATGAAATTCTTTGATTTTGATTTAATTATATTTTTTGGGTATTCTATCATTTATACCAAAAATAATATATATATATTTTGTGATTGATATCGTATTTTTTTTGTTTTGTTTTGTTTCATTTCAAATTAATTGTATTTTGTGTGTTTTGTGTGTGTGTGTGTGTGTGTGTGTGTTCAACATTTTGCTGCGGAAAACTGGTACACCTTAATATGATTTATATAAGTTTACGTAAACAAAGCTCCTATGATGAATGGAAAAACACTCTACCGTGTTGATACTATGGTAGAAAAACCACAATAAATCTAATTTGTGTATTGTGTTTTTTTTCTACCAAAGCTCCTATGTACAAATGTTTTTTTTTTTTTTTTTTTTTTAAATTTTCCGTGTCTTTCTTATTTCATATTTATGTCTATTCTTGAACAGATTCCAACGATACAGGATGGAATAAGGGCAAAAATAGCCGTTTCTTTTACTTGAAACAATATTCTTTATTTTGTACAAACACTATGCCAACCAGAAAGAAAAATTACAGCATATTTCAAAAGATCTTTACGTTTCTCTATACATCCTTCGTGAGGAAATTCACAATTCAGAAAAAAATGTCCATTACTTTTTTCGTGTTCAATGGAGAGCTAAAACAGTCGTAAATGATATAACAAATATAAATTAATTTGAAGAGTAACGGCAGTGTTCTGTCATGCCAATCACGTGATGGATGTGGCATATTTACCAGCAACAATTTCATTTTTCTGTCATTTCTAAAATGTCCTTTCTGCATCTTTGCAATTAGGGGATTTTTGGTATAATCTTTATTTAGGAATAATGAAAAACACTATTTTTAATATCGTATATTATAATAAGTCATCTTCATTAATCGATATGAACAACAAAAATGATTTAGTTTGCCCTGTGAACTAGAATCCTAAACGTGTTTATAAAAGAGCACATCAAATTTGTAGATTAAACTATTAAAACTTAATTTGCTTAAAAAAAGATGATTTTAGTACTGATTTAAATCTTTATATTTGGATTTTCCTGCTAAATATTTTCAGTGATTTTATTCAGAGTCAGTTATCACTTTCAGATTTGTAAAAAGAGAATCTGTCTGATATCTGATATCGTACTGTCATGCATTTTATATCGTACTTTCTCATTCATGAATCACCGTGCACATACATAGTTTTTTTTTCTTTTCTTTTTTCTATTATAATCAGACTTGTACATTCACAAAAGAAAAAAAGGGGGGTGGGGGGATTGTTAGCCTATGTGGAAAAGCAGTGTATCTAGGCCATTTTGTCCTATATTTTAAATCTTCATATTGATTTTTATTATCATCATTTATTATCATCATCCGCCTAGCTCAGTCTTAAAAAATAATAAGGCTAGAATTTCAGACATAAATGTTCACCTAATGATCCCTTCTAAAAAGTTGGTATTTCGTGTAAAGTGGCCCCTCAGGTATAACTATGACATTTTTTATTTTTTCATTATTAACGTTACGTCATTCTTAAATTACTCCCTACAGAACAAGCATGTGATGATCTCTGAATTCCTAGCGTATTTCAGTACATTCACTCTGTATCTAAAATGTAATAGAAGCTAACATCTCACGCACATACACCACGCATAGACAGCAGCCACGGTAAACAAATTCATATAAAATTATATGATTGTGCGTAACGATTTCTTTTAATATATATATATATATATATTTATATCTAATCTATATCAATGATAGTCATTCTTTATCAAACACATTACACAAAGCTTCTTGTATCTTTTAACCTACGAATCTCACGTTACAAACTATGAAAAGGATTTGGTCTAATTTATTATTATTATTTTTTTTTTTTGGTTTTAATTTCGCGGCCTAAGCTCACATAACGAATGGAATTGATTTAGTCTGTTTATTTATTTATTTATATACATTTTATTCGACTCCTAAATTCACATAAATGAAATGGATCTGGTCTGGTTTATATTTATTTATTTTTATACATTCTTTTTTTTAAATTTTATTTCGTCTCCTAAGCTCACTTAACAAATGAAATGGATTTGGTCTGTTTTTTTTTTGTATTTATTTATATACATTTTATTTTTCATTTCATCTAAATTCACATAACAAATGAAATGAATTTGCTCTGTTTTTTATTTCAATTATTTACATTTTTCTCTTCTTTTCGTCTCTTAAGTTCACACAACAAATAAATCTGGTCTGTTTTTTTAATTCCATTTATTTACAAATTTCTTTTCATTTCGTCTCTTAAACTCACACAACAAATAAGAGAAATTTAGTCTCTTTTTCTGTTTAATTTATTTACATTTTTCTCTTCTTTCGTCTCCTAAGCTCACACAACAAATATAATAAATTTAGTCTCTTTTTATTTAATTTATTTACATACTTCTCTTCTTTTCGTCTCCTAAGCTCACACAACAAATAAAACAAACTTATTCTCTTTTTTTACCTCATTTATCTACACATTTCTCTTCTTCTCCTATCCTAAGCTCACACAATAAATTTGGTCTCTTTTATTTAATTTATTTACACATTTCCTTTCTCATAGTTCACATAGCAAATAAAACAAACTTATTCTCTTTTTTACCTCATTTATCTACACATTTCTTTTCTCTTCGTCTCCTAAGCTCACACAACAAATAAAAACAAACTTATTCTCTTTTTTACCTCATTTATCTACACATTTCTTTTCTTTTCTTCTCCTATCCTAAGCTCACACAACAAATATAATAAATTTAGTCTCTTTTTTATTTAATTCATTTACACATTTCTCTTCTCTTCGTCTCCGAAGCTCACACAACAAATAAAACAAACTTATTCTCTTTTTTTAAACCTCATTTATCTACACATTTCCTTCCTCTTCTCTTCGTCTCCGAAGCTCACACAACAAACAAAACAAACTTATTCTCTTTTTTTAAACCTCATTTATCTACACATTTCTCTTCCTCTCCTATCCTAAGCTCACATGACCTACTCTCCCCTCTCTTCCACACAACAACAAACAACAAGACTATGAGCACAATCACTAAGAGTCGTCTGATGATTTTATGAACTGGTACGAGCAGTTAGTGAGGCCCACGAGCTGTGACGTTGGCACCTCCTGCTCGAAGGGTGGCACTCGCTGCTGCTTCATCTCGAGGCGGACCTGTGAGTAGAGGAATGGGTTTTGGTTTAGTTAGTGTTATTATTGTTATAGTTGTTGTTTTCTAATTTTTATCATTATTATGTTTGATGTTATTATTATTTTTATTATTGTTATTATCATTATTGTTGTTATCATTATCATTATCATTATCATTATCATTACGATTATTATTGTCATTATCATTATCATTATTATTATCATCATAATCATTATTATCATAATTTTAGTATTACTATCATAGAGAGAGAGAGAGAGAGAGAGAGAGAGAGAGAGAGAGAGAGAGAGAGAGAGAGAGAGAGAGAGAGAGAGAGAGAGAGAGAGAGAGAGAGAGAGAGAGAAGAGAGAGAGAGAGAGAGAGAGAGAGAGAGAGAGAGAAGAGAGAGAGGAGAGAGAGAGAGAGAGAGAGACAGACAGACAGACAGACAGACAGACAGAGAGAGGAGGGAGGGAGGGAGGGAGGAGGAAGAGAGAGAGAGAGAGAGAGAGAGAGAGAAGAGAGAGAGAGAGAGAGAGAGAGAGAGAGAGAGAGAGAGAGAGAGAGAGAGAGAGAGAAGAAGAAAAAGAAGTAGAAGATAGAAAAAAGAAAAGAAAAAAACAGACCACCTCCCCCCTTCCCTCCCCCCTCCTCCATCCCTTACCTTCTCCTTTCCATCCCTTTCCCCCACCCTCCATCCCCATCCCCCTCCTCCCTTCCACCATCCCCGCCTCCTCCATCCCCCACCCCTTCCACCCCCTCCCTCCCCCCCCCTCCACATCCCTCACCTTCTCCACGTCCCGCATGACCCGCAGCAGGTTCTGACCCGCCAACTTCTTCAGGTCCTCGATCGTCCACGTCGGGTCGGATAAGAGCTCGGCGAACAGGTGCGGATACTTCGACACGTCTTCTAAGTTATCCGGAAGCCTGGGAGAAAAAAGGTGGATTGTTGGTAATTTTTTTTTTTTTTTTTTTTTATGAGTTATTGTGATTTTTGATGAGTTATTGTTTTTGTTTGATTTCGTTGGGTTATCATTTATTGGTGTTATTATTATTATTGTTGTTATTGTTATTATTGCTATTATTATATATTATTATTATTTATTATTATTGTTATTATTGTTATTATTGTTATTATTGTTATTATTGTTATTATTGTTATTGTTCTTCTTATTATTTTTATTTTGTTGAATTGTCATTTCATTGTTATTATTGTTGTTGTTGTTGTTGTTGGATTAATTATTATTAATATTATTATCATCATTAGCATTAGGAGAGAGAGAGAAAGAGAGAGAAAGAGAGAGAGAGAGAGAAAGAGAAGAGAGAGAGAGAAGAAAGAGAGAAAGAAAGAGAGAGAAAGAAAGAGAAAGAGAGAAAGAAAGAGAGAAAGAGAAAGAGAAAAAGAAAGAGAGAAAGAGAAAGAGAAGAGAGATAGATAGAAAATAGAATAGATAGATAGAACTAAATACACAGATAGATAGATAGATAGATAGATAGAAAGATAGAAAAGAGAG
>NW_020872617.1:252814-255314 GCF_003789085.1 Penaeus vannamei
CAGAAGCCTCAAAACCATGCGAGAGAGAAGGGACAGAAAAGTGAACGGAGAAGGAGAAGAAAGAAAAGACTAGAGAATGAAAAAAGACCAAATAAAAAGAAAGAAAGGAAGAAGAAAGAAAGAAAGAAAGAAAAAAAAAAACAAAAAACGAAAAAGGCCTCAAAACCAACTCTACTCGTGGCCAGGAACTCACTCCTCAAGACCTAAACAAGACAGCCCGGACAGGCGCCTTGTTCGAGCACTGAGCCCTTCCTGTCGGGGGTGAAGGACCTTAAACCGAAGGACCTTAAACCGAAGGACCTTAAACCGAAGGACCTTAAAGAAGGACCTTAAACCGAAGGACCTTAAACCGAAGGACTTTTAAAAAGGACCTTAAACCGAAGGACCTTAAAACGAAGGACCTTAAACTGAAGGACCTTAAAGAAGGACCTTAAGCCGAAGGACCTTAAACTGAAGGACCCGAAGGACCTTAAAACCTTAAACCGAAGAGGAAGGACCTTAAACCGAAGGACCTTAAAAGGACCTTTTAAACCGAAGGACCTTAAACCGAAGGACCTTAAGGACCTTGAACAACCGAAGGACTTAAACCGAAGGACCTTAAGCCGAAGGGACTTAAACCGAAGGACCTTAAACCGAAGGACCTTTTAAGCCGAAGGACTTAAAAAACTTAAACGGAAGGACCTTAAACCGAAGGACCTTAAACCGAAGGACCTTAAACCGAAGGACCTTAAACGAAAGGACCTTAAGGACCCGAAAGGACCTTAAACCGAAGGACCTTAAGGAAACCCGAAGGACCTTAAACCAAAGGACCTTAAACCGAAGAACCTTAAACCGAAGGACCTTAAACCGAAGGACCTTAAAACCGAAGGACCTTAAAACTTAAACCGAAGGACCTTAAAACCGAAGGAACCTTAAACGCGAAGGACCCTTAAACCGAAGGACCTTAAGCCGCCTTAAACTTAGAAAGGACCTTAAAACCGAAGGACCTTAAACCGAAAGGACTTAAAGCCGAAGGACCTTAAAACCGAAGGACCTTAAACCGAAGGACGCTTAAACCGAAGGACCTTAAACCGAACCGAAGGACCTTAAACCGAAGGACCTTAAACCGAAGGACCTTAAACCAAAGGACTTTAAACCGAAGGACCTTAAACCGAAGGACCTTAACCGAGGACCGTTAAACCGAAGGAAACTGAAGGACCTTAAACCGAAGGACCTTAAACCGAAGGATCCTTAATCCTTAAAACCAAAAGGACCTTAAACCGAAGGACCTTTAAACCTTAACCGAAGGACCTTAAGGACCTAAACTGAAGGACCCTTAAACGAAGGAACCTTAACCGAAGGACCTTAACCGAGGACCTTAAAAGGACTTGAAAACCGAAGGAAAACCTTTAAACCGAAGGACCTTAAACTGAAGGACCTTAAACCGAAGGACCTTAAGCCGAAGGACCTTAAAATAAACCGGAAGGGGACCCTTAAAAACGAAAGGGGAACCTTAAACCGAAGGACCTTAAACTGAAGGACGAAACCCGAAAGGACCTTAAACCAAAGGACCCGAAGGACCTAAACCGAAGACCTTAAACCGAAGGACCTTAAACTGAAGGACCTTAAACGTGAAGACCTAAACCGAAAGACCTTAAACCGAAGGACCTTAAACCCGAAGGACCTTAAACTGAAGGACCTTAAAACCGAAGGAACCTTAAACTGAAGGACCTTAAACTGAAGGACCTTAAACCGAAAGAAGGACCTTAAACCGAAGGACCTTAAACTGAAGGACGAAGGGACCTTAAAAACCGAAGGACCTTAAACTGAAGGACTTAAACTTAAACCGAAGGACCTTAAACTGAGAGGACCTTAAAAAGGACCGAAGGACCTTCACCGAAGGACCTTAAACCAAAGGACAATTAAGCCGAAGGACCTTAAAAACCGAAGGACCTTAAACCGAAAGGAAAACTGAAGGACCTTAAACTGAAGGACCTTAAAACGCGAAAGGACGCTTAAACTGAAGGACCTTAAACACCGAAGGACCTAAACGGCGAAGGACCTTAAAACCCGAAGGACCTTAAACAAGGAACCTTAAAACCGAAGGACCATAAACCAAAAAGGGACCTTAAACCGAAGGACCATAAACGCAAAGGACCTTAAAAAAACGAAAGGAACCTTAAACCGAAGGACCTTAAACTGAAGACTTGAAGACGAAGGAACTTAAGGCGAGAAGGCTTTAAACTGAAGGACCTTAAACCGAAGGACCTTAAAACCGAGGACCTTAAACTAAGAATGAAAGAGAGAAAAGAAAAAGAAGAAAAGAGAGATGGAGAGATTTATAGGGTATCATTTGTAATAAGTAGAGAGTAGTAATGGTAGTAACAAGCAAAGTAACTAGCATAGTAGCAGTTACAGCCGTTTGTCGTAGTAATAGTAATAATAGTAGTGCTTGTTTTGCCCCCCATTATTTGCGGTGTGTTGTTGGGGCTTTTTTCCACTAATGGGAAGCAGATCCAGC
>NW_020872617.1:276678-279178 GCF_003789085.1 Penaeus vannamei
TTCTCCTCCCCCCTCCTCCCGATTGGCGACCTCCTCCTATCCTCTACTTCTTCTTATCCCTTCATCTCCTCCCCTCTTTCTCATTGAGTGACCACCTCTTCCCTCCCGCATTACTATTAAACTATCTCTCCTTGTCCTCACTCCCTTCTCTATCTCTTTCCACTTCCGCCCTCTCTCTCTCTCTCTCTTCCCCCTTCGCCTTTTTAACCCCTTCCTTGGAATCCTTACTGATGTCCCCTCTCTTTCTTTCCCCTCTTTTGTAGCCTCGTTCTTGTCTTTCTCTGCCTATTTATTCCACTCTATTCTCCTCATCTTCTTGTCTTCCCGTTCGTGGTTCTCTGTTTTGCCCCCCACTCCTATCCTTTTTGGTAACGCTATTCTCCTTCTCTCTCTTCTCTCCCTCTTCCCTTTATTTCCCTTCCTCCCTCCTCCTATGGTAACACCCTCGCCCTCCTCTCCTATATTCTTAACCCTTTACTTACCTCTTTTTCTCTCTCTTTCCCTCCTAACCTACTCCTCCTCCTTCCCACTCCTACGAATCCCATTTCTCTCCCCGCTTTCCTTTTCTTTTTCTTCTTCTAACCCTTCTTTTCTCTCCTCCTCACCTTCTCCTATCCTCTCTCCTTCTCCTTCCCCCCTTCTTCTGTCCTCTCTCCTGCCTCCCTCCTTGTTCTTCCTTTCTTCCTCTTCTCTCTCCCCTTTTTTTTCTCGTTCTCTCTCCTCCTCCTTCCTCCCCTTCTCTTCTTCCCTCTCTCATCCCTTTTTTTCTTATTCCTCTCTCCTCCTCCTCTCCTTCTTCCCTTCGTCCCCCCATCCATTCCTACTATCTCCTTCTTCGTCTCCTTTCTCCTCTTCCTTCTCCGCCTTTCTGTAACACCTTCTCCCCCTCATTTTTTCCCCTCCGACTTTTCTTTACTATCCTCCCTCCTCCTCATCCAAACCCCTTTCTCCTCTTCCTCCTTTTCTTTCCTTCAATCCTCTTTCTCTCCTCCTCTTCTCCAACCTCTCTCCCTCCTCCATCCTTCTCTCCAATCTCTTTCTCCCCCCCTTCCGCACTTTGTACCTCCTCTCCTCCTAACCCATTTCTTGCAGCTATTCCTTCTCTCAGTTCACTCCTCTCTCTTAAACCGCATATCCTTCTTTTCTCTCCTCCTCCCTTCCCGTTTCATTCGCCAGCCTTGCCTTTCCCTCTCCTCCTCGCTCCTGCATTCCGACCACACCTTCTTTCCTCTTCCTCCTCCTTCCGCCAACGTTCTTTCCTCTCCTCCTCTATCCGACCAACCTTCTTCTCTCCTCCTCCTCTCCTCCTCCTCTTCCTACGCTAACCCTTTGACATATCCTGCTCATATATACGTCCTCCATCTTCCGCCAACCCTTCTTATCCTCTCCTCCTCTCTCTACCTATACCAGCAACCCTTCCCTTTCCTCCTCTCCTCGCTCCTTCCGCCAACCCTTCGGTCTTCCTTCTCCCTCCCTCCTTCCGCCAACACCTGATCGTTTCCTCATCCTGCGCTCCTTGCCGCCATTACCCTTTGCTTAGATATCCATCTTGCGAACTCCTCTATTCGAGTCTCCCTTGTCCTCTCTATGCGCTGCCCTTCTCAATACCAACGTCCCTTTCTTTCCTCTCCTTCCCATACCTGCCTCCTTCCGCCAACCCTTCCCTTTCCCTCTCCTCCTCCTGACTCTCTCAGCTACTCTTTTCCGCAAACGCTAAATCTATTCGCACTCTCCCCACCTTTCCGCCATCTATTCTTCTTTCCCTCTCCCTTTTCCTCCTCCTACCTTCCACCATAACCTCTTTCTTTTCTCTCTCCTCGCCCCTCCTCCCCTATTCCGCCAACCCACAACTATCTTTCCTCTCCTCGTCTTCCTACACTCCTCTCTTTCACGCCAATGGAACGCGCTTCTTTTCCCTCTCCCTCTTCAACTCTCTCACTATCCTCCCTCCTTCCGCTTACTCCGCTTCTTTCCTCTCCCTCTCGCAGTTATTCCGGTCCTCATTCGCACTCCTTTTCCGCCAATCACCTTCTATTAATCTTCTCTTCCTCCTGGCCTTCCTCCTCCTTCTCCTAATTGATTTAGTTCTTTTTCGTAATTTATTTGCCGATAAAGAGGTAGGAAGTAAGAGTCATCTTCATCTCATCATTTGTCTTTTGGAATTTTGAAAGATGAGATTTTAAGATGATCCCGCCGATGTGAAGGTGGATGGCACGGATTGTTTAGAGGTTCAGTTGAGATAAGGCTACACACACACACAGTAAACGATTCTATAACACCACTCACACAACAGCACGGAAAGGATAATTATCACATCACATACACACACACGTGACAAACAGTCAATGAGATATATTTCCGTCACAGAACACATCTGTTATACACACCACACATATATATATATATCACAACATACACATGCATAGAACATTCACGACACAAATAAACAAACACAGACTCAACAGAGAGCCACACACACACAGTATATACTACGGCTACA
>NW_020872617.1:284178-286678 GCF_003789085.1 Penaeus vannamei
GAATGTCTTTGTTTTCGGAAGAGTAAATGAATGTGCGTTTGATTTCTTTGCTTGGAGGCGTAAAGAAATAGTGTGTTTTGTTCGGTGACGAACATGTAGTGTTTTGATTCGGAGGAGGAAGGATATGGTGTGTTTGTTTGGGTGATGTAAACAAGGAGAATGTCTTTGTTTCGGAAGAGTAAATGAATGAGGAGTAAGGAAATAAATAAATAAATAAATTAATAAATAAGTAAATGAATAAATAAATAAATGAATGAATAAATAATAATAAATATATAATGAGGAGTAAGGAAAGTGTGTCTGTTTGGTGATGTAAGGAAGTAAAGTGTGTTTGTTTGGGTGATGTAAACAAGCAGAATGTCTTTGCTTCGGAGGCGTAAATAAATAGTGTGTTTGTTTCTTTGCTTCGGAGGCGTAAATAAATAGTGTGTTTGTTTCGGTGACGCAAACAAGTAAAGTGTTTTTGTTTCGGAGGAGGAAAGAAATAGTGTTTGTTTGGTGACGTAAACAAGTAGAATGTCTTTGTTTCTGAAGAGTAATGAATAGTGCGTTTGTTTCTTTGCTCCGGAGGCGTAAAGAATATTGTGTTTGTTTCGGTGATGTAAACAAGGACGATGTCTTTGTTTTGGAACAGTAAATTAATAATGTGTTTGTTTCGATGTAAAGAAATAAGGGTCTTTGTTTCGGAGGCGGTAAATAAATAACGTAGACAATAGTGTTTCGGAGGCGTAAATAAATAGTGTGTTTGTTTCGGTGACGCAAACAAGTAAAGTGTGTTTGTTTCGGAAGAGCAAGAAATAGTGTGTTTTTTTTCGGTAACGTAAACAAGTAGAATGTCTTTGTTTCTGAAGAGTAAATAAATAGTGCGTTTGTTTCTTTGTTTCGGAGGAGGAAACAAGTAATGTGTTTCGAAAGAGTAAACAATCTCGGAGACAAATGCAGTGTCTTTGTTTCGCAGACGTAAACAAGAAGTGCCATTGATATTGATAATGACAATGATAATGATGATAAAAGTAATTCTGATAATGATAAAGATGATGAGTATTATGCAAATGATACTAATGAAAATGATACAAATTTAAGTAGTGATGATGATTATGATAATGATAATAATAGCAAACATGAAAACAATAACAATTGCAATAATATTGATATTATTATCATCGTTATCTCCATTATCATTATGTATTATTATCACTCACACTATCATTCTCATCAATATTGGCATCACTCACACTATCATTCTTATCAGCATTAACATCATCATTATTATGTTATATCATAATCACCATTGCTATTGTCATTATCATTATTATGATTATTACAGCTGTTCTTCTTCTTGTTATTATTATCATTATCATTATTACAATTATACTCACCATATATATCATCTTCATTACTATCATTATGATTGGTATTATTATCATTATCATATTTACTATTATAATCATTGCTATTATTCTCATTGTTATTATCACTATAATTATCATTTTTGTTTTTAACATCATCACCATAATTACTGTTATCATTACTGCAATCATTATTGAAAATATCAGTATTATCATAATCATCTTAATTATGATAATTAGCATGATTGTCTTCATCATCATAATATTAGTAATAACCATTTTCATTATTACTATTGTAATTACCACTATTATTATCCCTATCATCAATATCACTATTTTAATAACAACTTTAATCAATGGTTTAGTCAATACCACTATTATTATCCCTATCATCAATATCACTATTTCAATTACAACTTTTATCACAACTTTAGTCAATATAGCTATTACAATCCTTTCTATCACAATTTGATCATAATCACTACTATTTTCATTACTATTCTCATTATCATTATCATCATTATTATCATATTTCTTTTCCTTCGCGCTCATCTTGCTTCGATAATGGTTTCTTATCAGAGTGGATAATTTAATGCAATGTCTAAACCAGGCCTTTTTATCCTCGCTGAAAATGTTCATGATTTGGAAAATGCGTTTAAGCGAAAGAAAGAGAGAGAGAGAGAGGGGGGGAGGGAGGAGGGAGGGGAGAGGAGGGGGGAGGGAGGGAGGGAGGGAGGGAGGGAGGAAGGAGAGAGGGAAGGAAAGAGAGAGGGAGGGAGAGAGAGGAGGGAGGGGAAGGGAGGAGGAGGGAGGGAGGGAGGGAGGGAGGGAGGAGGAGAGAGAGAGGAGAGAGAGAGAGAGAGAGAAGAGAAGAGAGAGAGAGAGAAGAGAGAGAGAGAGAGAGAGAGAGAGAAGAGAGAAGAGAAGGAGAGAGGGAGAGAGGGAGGAGAGGAGAGGAGGAGGGAAGTGACACAGAGCGAGCGAGAGAGAGAGAGAGCGAGCGACGAGCGAGAGAGAGAGAAGAGAGAGAGAGAGAGAGAGAGAGAGAGAGAGAGAGAGAGAGAGAGAGAGAGAGAGAGAGAGAAGAGAGAGAGGGAGAGGGAGAGAGAGGAGAGGAGGGAGGGGGAGGAGGGAGGAGGAGAGGGAGGGAA
>NW_020872617.1:293673-303673 GCF_003789085.1 Penaeus vannamei
TCTGGGCAACGTCCAACGAGCGGCAAAAGTAGCGTGGAACGACAGCCGAGCGTAGGCAGCCCGGGGCAATTCTCTCAAAACAAGTAAACCGTAAAGAAAGAATAGAGAGAGAGGAGATAAAAGGATACGCGAGGAAGAGAGAGAGAGAGAAAAAAAAAAAAACATTAAGCCAATTCCAGCTGTCCGTCAGTTCCGTCTCGACGCGTTTCGAACATGTTCTTGTTCTTTTCTATCTTTCTCTTTTTTTTCTTATCTAACTAGAGATTTCTTTAATTTAACTACTTTTTTTTACTTATTTCTCACTCTTCTGGCCTACTCGTGCCTTTTTTTCACGAATTTCCCTTGCTTTTTACTCACTTGATTACTACTTTTTCTTACTTACTTTACTTCCTTATTAACCACACATCCTTACTTCTTTCCACTCTTTCTCTTTCACCTTTCTTACTTTCCCTTACCCTTTCCTTTTCATCTTTCTTACTCCCCCTTTACCTTCATTACTCGAGTATTTATTTCCTTCTATAACATACCACTCTTTCTTTTTTCTCCTTTCTTACTCTCCCTTTCTTCTACCTTTATCATTCATGTATTCCTCTCCTTCTATGACATACTCCCTGTCTCTTAATTCCCTTTCAGTAAAGAAGCAATTGTCTTGTTATTTACATACGAGAAATAAAGAGTTTGTTGATAGCACACACACACACACACTCGCTCACGTGATGCATTTATATAAAAGAGGAATTTCTCGAGGGATAAGAGGAAAGGAAAAGAAAGAAAAAAAAGTGTCAGAAAAGAAAAATTCCCAAGTTTGGTTGTTAGGAATGTTATACATGTATATATGATATATATATATATATATATATATATATATATATATATATATATATATATATATATATATATATATATATATATATATATCTATATATCTATGTACGTCGTGTGTGTGTGTGTTGATGTGCTGTTGTGTGTGTTGTGTGTTGTGTGTGTGTGTGTGTGTGTGTGTGTGTGTGTGTGTGGCATGGGTCATCTAAGGCTTATCACGCACTAATTTCTCTATTTACAAATAAATTCCTGAATCACAGGATAACAGCGCCTTTGTCTACGGCTTTCTTCTGTCTGTCTCCTCTCTTCTCTCTTTCTCTCTTTCTCTCTCCCTTCACCCCTCCCCTTCTTCTCCTCCCCCCTCTCTCTCTCTTCCCCTCCCTCCTTTCACCCCTCCACCTCTCTCTCTCCCTCCCTCCCTCCCCCTCTGTCTCTCTTCCTCCCCTCTGCTCTCTTTTGCTCACCCTACTTTCACTCCATATATCTCTCTCCTCCTTATCCCTCTCTCTCTCTCTCTCTTTCCCTCCCTCCTTCACCCCTCCACCTCTCTGCCTCCCTCCCTATCTTCCTCTGTATCCCCCCTCTCTCTCCTCCCTCCCTCCCTCTCCTCCCTCCTTCCCTTCCCTCCTTCCCTAACCCCTCTCTCCTCCTTCCCTCCTTCCCTTCCCCTCCTCCCTCCTCCCGTCTCTCTCCCTCCAACCCTCCTCCCTCTCTCTCTTCTCTCTCTCTCTCTCTCTCTCTCTCTTCTCCGCGCTATGGTAAGCCTTACAACCACCTCGGCTCCGGCGTTATATTACTAATGACATTGATCTCTGCGCTAAGGCTCAGTTTCTGCTCTTAGAAGCCCTTGTGATTGGCTTTATTACTTCTTCTTTGGGAAAACGCTGCTTGGAATGCTATCGTTCGGGTTCCTTTGTGTGTGTGTTGTGTGCGTGCGCGTGTGTGTGTATGCAAATATATGTATATGTATATATATATATATATATATATATATATATATATATATATATATATATATATATATATATATATGTATGTATGTGTGTATATGTGTGTGTGTGTGTATGTATACATATATACACACACACACATACATACATAATTGAATATATATGGGTATGCAAACATGTATTCCTTTTCCACTTAAAGGGTGTGTGGTGGGGTGGGAGGGGGGGGGCTCTGTACAACCACATATCTTAAATATCACACTCTGCCTCTCTCAAATTCAAAGCCGATAAAATATTTCTTACTTTCTTACTTTTTTTTTTTTTACTTTCTTACGAGATCTAAATAGATATAGGTAACGTCTTGAAAGGACCTAAATATTTCGAAGGAAATATTGATCTTCATGTCTCAAAAATTCTCCAGCATATACATACTGACTTTTGTGGTTATATTCTATATATTGATTCTTATCGTTCTTATTTATATGCATAACACGCACACACACACACACACACACACACACACACACACACACAAACACACACACACACCACACACACACACACATTGTTTGTTGTTTTCCCTTTTTCTTTTTCTTCTTCTTGTTCTTCCTCCCTCTCTCTTTCTCTCATCTTCCTCTCTCTAAATCGCACTGCCTCCTGAGAAGTTGCATCGCCTCTTTGAGCAGAAGGCTTTCTCTTCACTCGAGGGTGGGTTTCCGCCTTCCTTCCTCCTTTTTACTTTCTCTTCTATTCTCCTTCTTGTTTCCTCTTTCCTCCTTGCTCTTTTCTCCTTTTCCGCCTTCCTCTGTTATGCACTCACCCTTCTTCCCTCCTTCCTCCTTTATTTTTCCTCCTGCCTCCATCATCTTTTCTTATATTCTTCCTTCCTCCTTTTCGCCTTCTTCTTTCTCCTCCCTTCTTCCCTCCGTCCTCCTTCCTCCATTCCTCTTTTTTTTCTTTCCTCCTTCCTCCATCCTCTTTTTTTCTTTTCCTCCTTCCTCCCTTTCGCCTTCTCCTTTCTCCTCCCTTCTTCCCTTCTTCCTCCTTCCTCCATCCTCTTTTCTTCTCTTCCTCCTTCCTTCCTCCGCATGATTGATTACTCTGTGGCTGAGGAATCGTGGGAGTCATCGCTGCGAGGAGGGAACGCGTGTCGCTTCCTCCTACCTCCCTCTTCCTCTTCTATCCTTCATCCTTCCTTGTTTCTTGTTTCCTGTCTTTCCTCTTCTTTCTTTCTTGCTTATTCCTTTCTCCTCTTTTCCTCCTTCCTTTTTTTCATTTTTCCTCCTTTTCCTTTCTTTCTTCCTTCCTCTTTTCTCGTTCTTTCTATCTCCTCCTTCGTCCTTCTTCCTTCCTTTTTCCAATCACCTCCTTTCCATCTATCCCCCTTCCTCCTTATATCCTCTCTTCCTCCTCCTCCTCCTATTCCTTCTTCCTCTTTCCTTCTCCTTTCCCACTTGTTCCTTCTTCCTCCCTCCTTTCTTCTATCCTTCTTCCTTCTTTTTATCTCCTCCTTTCCATTTTTCCCCTTCCTACTTTTTCCTCCCATCCTTTTCCTTCCTCCCTCTTCCTTCATCCTTCTCCCCCCTTCCTCCTTCCTCCTTCTTCATCCTCATTTTCCTTCCTTCCTCCCTCTCCTCTTCCTCCTTCCTCCTCCTCCTTCTTCCCGTTCCCTTCCTCCTCCCTGCCCCTTCCTTTCCCTTCCTCTTCCTCCCTCCTTCCTCTCCTTCCGTTCTTAGCTCCTTAGTTGATGGATTTCTCCCGACTATTCTCCCCCCTTTCTATCTTCCCCCCCTTCCTTTTTTCCTCACATCCGCTCTCCTCCCTCTTCTTCTTCCCTTCCTCCTTCATTCCTCATTTTTTTCTCCCCTTCCCTCCCCTTTCCACTTCCTCTCCTCCCTCCTTCTTCTTCCTCTCCCCCTTCTTTCCTTCCTCCTCCTCCTTCTTCCTCTTCCTCTTCCTCTCCTTATCCTTCCTCCTTCTTCCTACTACCCCCTTCCTCCTTCCTTCCTTCTTCCTTCCTGTTCTTAGCTCTGGGTTGATGGATATATCCCGACAACGTCTTGACTTGGACTGATGCCTTGAGATCCTTCGTCTGTTTCTCTTCCTTTTTATTATTATTTTATTTTTTTAATTCCTTCTTTCTCGTCTTGTTCGTTCGGATTATCTATCTGTTTCATTGCTTTGCCCTTCGTCTTTGTCTCTCGTTCCTGTTATCTATTATTTGCTCCTGTGTCTGTTTCTCTGTCTTTTTTTTTTTTTCTAATTCCTTTTCTTTCTCGTCTTGTTCGTCCGGATTATCTATCTGTTCATTGCTTTGTCTTTCGTTTTTGTCTCTCGTTCCTTGTTATCTATTATTTGTCCTTGTGTCTTTTCTGTCTTTATTTTTTAATTCCTTTCTTTCTCGTCTTGTCGTTCGGATTATCTATCTGTTCATTGCTTTGTCTTCGTCTTTGTCTTGTCTCTCGTCCTGTTATCTATTATTTGTCCTTTGTTCTGTTTCTCTGTCTTTTTTTTAATTCCTTTCTTTCTCGTCTTTTCTGTTTCGGATTATCTATCTATTCATTAATTTGTCTTCGTCTTTGTCTCTCGTTCCTGTTATCTAATTTTTATTTGTCCTTGCGGTCTGTTCTCTGTCTTTTTTTTAAATTTCCTTCTTTCTGTCTTTTCGTTCGGATTATATATCTATTCATTAATTTGTCTTCGTCTTGTCTCTCGTTCTTGTTATATATTATTTGTCCTTGTCTCTGTTTCTCTGTCTTTTTTTTTAATTCCTTCTTTCTCGTCTTGTTCGTTTGGATTATCTGTCTTCGTAAATTTGTCTTTGTCTTTGTCTTCTTTGTCTCTCGTTCCTTTCATCTATTATTTGTCCTTGTGTCTGTTTCTCTGTCTTTTTTTATTATTCCTTCTTTCTCGTCTTGTTCGTTCGGATTTATTCATTGCTTTGTCTTCGTCTTTGTCTTCTTTGTCTTTCGTTGCTGTTATCTATCATTTGTTATTCTCTTTCTTGTCTCTCGTTCTTTTTTATGTATCGTTTATTATCCTCTTGTTTGTCTCTCGTTTCTGTTATTTATTATTTGTTATTCTCTTCTTTGTCTCTTGTTCCGCTCATTCATCGTTTACTATTTCTCTTGTTTGTCTCTCGTTTCTATTATCTATAATTTCTTATCTTCTTCCTTATCTCTCGCTCCTCTTATCTATCTTTTATCCTTCTCTTCTTTGTCTCTCTTTCACATCATCTACTGTTTATTACTTTATGTATCATTTGTCATTCATCCATCATCTGTCAATTTCTTCCTCGTCTCTCTTTCCTACTATCTATTATTTACCATTTTATCTATCATTTATTACTCGCTTTCTTACTCGTCTCTAGTTTCCTCTTCATCCTATTATATTTGGAAAAAAAATTGGGGATTTACTGTTTATTAAAAAAAGGAGGAAAATGTGAATAACTTCTTTCTCCATCCTTTAAATTGCGCGATTATCTAAGGGTTTATTACTAATTAACAAAGAAATATGTGTGAATGATAATTAAGGAAATAAATGACAAATAAAATAAAAGAGAAATGTATTATTAAAAAGATTTAAAAATTTAATCACAATTTTTCAGATGGTGCACAACAGATCTCATTTCATAATCAAAGTGACACTGAGATAAATAGAAAGAGAAAGAGATAGATAGACTGATAGATAGACAGATAGATAGAGAGGGAGAGAGTTAGAAGAGAGAGAGAGAGAGAGAGAGAGAGAGAGAGGAGAGACGAGAGAGAGAGAAGAGAGAGAGAGAGAGAGAGAGAGAGAGAGAGAGGAGAGAGAGAGAGAGAGGAGAGATAGAAGAGGGAGAGAGTGAGAGAGAGAGAAGAAGAGAGAGAAGAGAGAGAGAGGAGAGAGAGAGAGAGAGAGAGAGAGAGAGAAGAGAGAGAGAGAGAGAGAGAGAAGAGAGGAGAGAGAGGGAGAGAGAGGAGAGAGAGAGAGAGAGACAGACAGGAGGACACACACACACAGAAGAGGGGGAGAAAGAAGTGAGAGAGAGAGAGAGAGAGAGAGAGAGAGAGAGAGAGAGAGAGAGAGAGAGAGAGAGAGAGAGAGAGAGAGGAGAGAGAGAGAGAGAGAGGAGAGAGAGAGAGAGAGAGAGAGAGAGAGAGAGAGAGAGAGAGAGAGAAAGAGACAGAGACAGACAGAGATAGACGCACAGAGAGAGAGGGGGAGGGGAGGAGAAATGAGAGAGGGAGAGAGAAGAGAGAGAGAGAGAGAGAGAGAGAGAGAGGAGAGAGAGAGAGAGAGAGAAGAGAGAGAAGAGAGAGAAGAGAGAGAGAAGAAAAGAGAGAGAGAGAGAGAGAGAGAGAGATTTGAAATAGGAGAAGAGGGGGGGAGGAGAGAAGGGAAATGAAAATCAGGCCTCTCAACGGTAGAATCCCCCGACAGGCGATGTAGCTACATCTCCAAACGGAAATGAGAGCATAAGACATTCTACTACCTGTATTTCATTTCTTATATCTATTTTCTATTCTATTTCATCTTTTTTGTAGTTATCTTATTGCATACGACATTGTACTATCTTTATTTTCCATTTTGTTTTATCTTATTTTAAAAATATTTTATATCCTTTGTTTTCTTGTTTTCTCTTTTATTCTATTCATTTTATCTCATCTTTTCCTATTTATTCAATTCATCTATTCCAGTTCATTCCCTTGATTTTATCTTATTTATTCTAGCTCCCTATCTTAAGGAGATTTCTCTCCATCCTCATTTGTTCTCCTGTTTTGCCTAACTTCCTTTCAATCGCTACTGGACATCCACCTCCACTTCGGATATTGGGATCCATTCCACCTCGATCCAGCACCTTCTCTATGCAATTGACCCTAGGTTGCTTTTCTGCCACCACCTCAGAAGCACGCTGGTGACCTGGGTTGACCTGACAGACCTGGCCTGGGCAGACCTGGGATTGACCTGCAGAGCAGAAGTTGACCTAGCACTTTGTCTGCAGAAGAAGACTTGGGTTGACCTGGGCAGCACTAGATTTGTCTGCAGAAGAAGAACTGCCCAGGTCAATCCCAAGTCACCAACGTTCTTCTGCGCAGCACTAGATTTGTCTGCAGAAGAACGCTGGTGACCTGGGATTGACCTGGGCAGTACTAGGTTTCTTTATCTGCAGAGCAACGCTGCAAAAGAACTTGCATGGAAAAAGGTTGCTCTCTTCAGGCGTCGCGTCCTCTTCGACGCCGTGTGCAGTTGGCCTAAATTTAGACAGTCAGTGTATTGTTTTTGTCCTTTTTTGTGGTGAGCTGCTGCCCTGGTTATTTTCATATAACTGAATGTATATGTAATTGAATTTGACCTGATATTTTTGCCTGTCTGTGGGGAGATACCGTATCGATTATTTACGTTTAACTGAATATTTACAACTGAATTTAACTCCATTTTTTTGTGCCTCTCTGCGTGTAAATGGCGAGCTACTATATTTGTCATTCTCTCGTCTCCCGACCTACAGGTATTCCCCCAAACATCTTAGTAAGTTCCTCTTCCATCTGTTCCTCCTTCTGCGTGCCTAATCTCCATCACAGTCGTTCCCCTGGGGGCCTTCACATGTCTCCTTCTACATCTAAGCATCTACCCATTTCAAGGCCAAGGGTCACTGTTCAGCTCTCCTTTTCTTTTAGTTCCATGCTCCGGTGTGGCTGGTTCTCTTGCTGACAAAGCGCCTCCGGGACCTGCTAATTTTCTTTAAAACAATGGATAAAAGTCTTGTGGCCTATTACATGCTCTGTGTGTTGTAACCTTACGACTCAAATATGTGTGTATCTTTATCTACTTGCTTATCTATTTACCAAAACCTCTGCATTATCTATTTCATGGTGGAAATATAGGCGAGTACTGAATAATACGCTGTACATATACCGAGTATTCTATACATGTATATTCTTATCTATGATTTATATTTGTATCTATCTACCTCAATACCTCTGTATCTTTGCCATTTTATTTATCTTATTCTGTCTTTATCTATGATTAATATATATATATCTATCAACTCCTCATCTCGACATTTACACCCTTTAATGTATTTTAATTACGATTATGTGCATTAATATTCATATCAATCTACTCTCTTAACGTTCTGGCCCCTTCTATTCAATTTATTCATAGCATTATGCCATATTCATTATCTTTCTCAATGCATTAAACACACCCTTTTTATTCCTCCTTTCCTTCTAATCACCAACGTTTAAGACTCGTATTCATACCTGTCTACTATCTATTTACATCTCCTATTTATTCTATTCTAATCTATTTACATCCTTTTTACATCTATTTACTTATCATCAATTTACATCTATTTACATCAATTTACATCTAATAACATCTGTCTACCTCTTAACAGCTGCGCCACGTACCCGTCTATGAGCGGCACCTCCGACAGCAGCGCGTTGGCGGTGGCGAGGCGCTGCTGGATGTCGTCGTTGGGATTCCCGGTTATGGCGAGCGGCACGGAGACCCCCACCCCCCGCCACCCCCGCTACACGAGGACGAGGCACACTCCCCCCCCACACGTGCCCGCCCACGTCGAGGCCTGGAGGCGCGGTGGGCCGTGGGAGGGAGGGGGAGGGAAAGAGGGAGGGAAAAAAGGAGAAAACATTGGATTAGGTGTTTGTATGAGAATATTTTTTGTAGGCTTGTTTTTTTTTTTTTTTTTTTAATTTGGTTTGAGGTTTCGGTATGGATTTTTTTATTTATTTTATTTTGAATTCTTGTTTCCTTTTTTACGTGCATAAGCATTTAATTTTTTTTTAAGGCTACTATCAGTGACCTAATTTAAATCCATTTTACCTCTCGACTTACCTATTCTCCTTCTCTCTAAATCTACATACTATCTGTCTTCACAACATTTAATCTCATCTTTATATCCCCTCCACCCCCCCCCTCCCCCCTCCCCGAGCAATGGCTACAACAACGTAAACGCAAACGGTACGACACCATCATGGAATTTACGACGTCGTTCGCAGTCGAGAAAGTACAAACATTAACTTACGATCTAACATACGATTCTTATGACTATGATATCCGGTTACAGCAGATTTTTTGCGTCACTTCATGACGATTAATCTTCATTTGCCTCGTGATTGTTATAGTTTCTCGTTTCGTGTCCCCGTTTTCCCCTATTGTGTCGGTGTAATACGGATAGAGGTCACGGGAGGTCATGTCATGGGAGGTCAAGTGTTCCCATTCATTTTATTTATTTATTTATTTATTATTATTATTATTATTATTATTATTTTTTTTTTTTTGGGGGGGGGTGATGTGAACGTGAATAAGGGAGGGAGATATGAAGAAAGGAAGAGGGAGATAATGGGAAGAGGGGGAGGAAGTGGAGAAAATAAAAAAGAGGAAGGAAAAAGAGTAGAGAAGAGGAGTAGAAGAAAGAGAAGAAGGAAAGAGAAAGAGCATATATATAGAGAGAAAAGAAAAATGAAGAGGAACAAGGGACAGGAGGAAGAAAATATGAATATGATGATGACAATGGCGATGATGATGATGATGAGGAGAGATCAGAAAGAAAAAAGAATCAAAAAGATAAGAGGATAGGAAAAAAGAAAAATATGATGTTAGTCATCATCATGAGGAGGAGGAAGAAAAGGGAAGGAGGAAGATGCAAAAATAGAGGAGAAAGTGAGGAGGAGGAAGAAGAAGGGATAAGGGGGATAAGAAGATAGGAGAAGTGGAGGAGGAAAAAAAAGAGAGAGAGAAAGGGATAAGGGGGAGAAGAGTAAAAAGAGGAATAGGGAGGAGGAAGAAGAAGAAAAAGAGGAGGAAGAGGAGAAGGAGTAAGAAGAAAGAGACAAGAAGAATAAAGAAAAAGCCAGTAAGGAAGAAGAAAAAAGAAGAGGAAAGAAGAAGGGAATAACAAAGAGAAGGAAGAAGATGAAGAAGAAGAGGAAGAAGAAGGAAAGTACAAGAGAAGAAGAAGATGAAGATAAAGGAGAGGAAGACGAAAGGAAAGGACAAAGAAAGGACGAGAAGGAAGAAGAAAAGGAAGAGAATGAAGTAGAAGAAAAGAAGAAAAATAAGGATAAAGAAATAAAAATACAAAAATGAAAGAAAAATAAGCTTCCTGACTCGAGACACAATAACTTATGTCATTTTCGTAATAGATTTATATCATCTTCACACAATATTATTGATAACCACTATTAATTTCCATCCACATTATCCCTGGCGCCCTGAATACAATGTTC
>NW_020872617.1:308673-328673 GCF_003789085.1 Penaeus vannamei
CACACCACGACAACATGGACAACACACACACACACACACTCTGGCACACACACACACACACACGCACACGCACACACGCAAGCACACACACACACACACACTTATACCATTATCATTGAAAAAAAATACAATACCTAATTCCATTTTCTCTAGACAGACTGCCATTCCTATGACACAACAAACACACTTTTGACACTACTAACAAGATAATACCAACCACCCTTTTGTATCACTACCCCCCCCCCCAAAAAAAAAACAACAACAACAATAACATAAAAAATAAGGCGAAAAAACAAAAATAAAATAAGGTCACACAACCAGCCCTCTGCCAATCAACATAAATTTAGTCTTTTCACACTCGGTGTCAGCGTGGATTTACAGCCGTAACCTCGACTTCCTCTCCTCACACACTTTCTCTCAAGCTAATATTTCACTTTAATTTATTCGCGAGCTGTCCGTGAGGGACGGTTGTAACACTTTTTTATTTCTTTTCAAAGTAATGATGTACGATATATGCAAAGGGCACTTGTTTGATCTATTTTGTTTGCATGTAGGTGAATTGTGTATGTGTGTGTGCATATGCATGGTTGTATGTGGGTGTGTGTGTAGAGAGAGAGAGTCAATTGTCAGGTTTTGGTTTATTATTAATATTACCTGATCTCACCTGATAATCCCCTTCGTTATCATTATCATTCATTATCATCACTATGACTGCTATTGATATTATTGGTATTATCCTTGTTGTTATTATTATTATCATTATCATTATTATTGTTATCATCATCGTTATTTATTATTATCATTATTATTTATTATCATTACTATTATTATCATTATTATTATTATTATTATTATTCATTATTATTATTATCATTATCACTATAATAATAATTATTTATTATTATTCTATTATTATTATTATTATTATCATTATTATTATTATTATTATTATTATTATCATTATTGTTATTACTATTATTATTATTAGTATTAATATAATTATCATCATTGCTGCTATTACTGCTATTAGTATTGTTATTATCATTATTATTATAATTATCATTACCATCATTATTACTATTACCATTAATACTATTATTATCACTATCACTATAATCACTCTTATTATCAATATCACGATCATCATCATTATTATCCTTATTATCATTATCATGATCATTGCATTATCATCATCATTACCATTATCATGATCACTACATTACATTTTCAAGTTTCATTATGATCATGATGATGATAAAAAATAAAACATCCCAAAAATTCGCTATAGATGAGGTCAGTTCGGCATACAATTGCTTCCTTGGTGACTAAGCCCAGTGAAATAAAGCAATTAAAACCAGTGGTCATTGCATGCATACAAGCACATCCAACTGATGATTTTTCCAGGAATTTGACGCTTGGATGTATATGAAAAAATATGTAGTTATTGTTTATTTACGGCTTTTTTTGTAGATATATAATATCAACGGGGTAAAGTCAAGAGTAATATTAGCTAATTATATACAATAGGGCAGATCGGTATGTAAACACTAATTCATAAAGAAAACTGTGACATAAAGTAGAGGGGAGACTCACCTAGAAATTCATAAAGGGGCTAATGAGAGTGGTGAGACAGTTGTATTCATAAAATAAAACCAGTGAAATGAATACAGATGGATTTGTGGTTTGTTTTCATGTTGACGAGTCTTTGTCGTATGTTCTGGGTCTCTGTTTACGAGCTTGTAAAACGTGTGTCCGCTAATCCATACGTGTAAATCTCGCGAATCTCTGTTTAAAGCGAGCTCTGCTATACCATACACACAAATTGCACGAATGGTAGCGGTATATCGCGTTTATGACTCGTGTGATATTGTAGCTCATAGAGGTCTGATTTTTGAGCGAACACAATTAATATGGTTTTTTCATGAGTTAGCACTAACTGACAAAACGTACAAATTATGGCAGTCTCATACTCTTCGGATTAAATTAGAAGTGGGTGAAGGATGCCTAAACCTTATAACGGTTTAATGTAATGTAACGCCCAAGCATCGGTGATAACCTGAAAATAAATAACTGACCATTTCACCTAATTCAAGATCACTGTAGTGTTACCTTTAGTTCAATCAAAACTTTTATCTACATTAGACCTGACAAACATATGCAATGATCATTGTAATCTATCGTGAATTTACCTAGATCTTACGTGATAAATAGAAAAACTACCTCAAAATTTGCTAAGAAGGTTACATGTCGTGAAAAAAGTCCCTGTGTATTCTGTATTTAGAGAGTGGTTGATTTTGTAACAGAAGCAACTACATCCACAGTTTATCTCTCTTCTCGTTCCTCTCTCTCGAGTCGGTCTCTCTTCGCTTCTCTCTCTCTCTCTCTCTCTCATCTCTCTGCTCGGGCTCTACTCTATATATAGAAAATACATGAAATAATTTGGTAAGTCTAATATACTATACTACATCGTAACATATATATATATTGTGGGGTGTGGGTTAAATATTGTGTTGGTGATGTGCCTAAACCTAACCTAGTGTGTGTGTGTGCTGTTGTGTGGGTGTGTGTGTGTGTGTGTGTGGTGTGTGTGTGTGTGCGCTAAACACTTGATCCGCGGGCCGTGCGACGTCCCCTGTTAGTGCATCTTGACCTCCTGTCCTATCACACCACACACGCACTCAAACACTCTGTCTAACTAGATTAATTGAAAAACCATGATAAACACCTAACCAAAATAACAGTTTTTGAATTTGAAAGTCCTCCGCTCTCAGAATTTCCAATATTTAAGGCCGCCCTTGAAAGATGCAAATCTCTTCTACTCTAATATCTCTCAGGAACAACATCACGAATAGTATGTGCGATTCAAATCTCTGTCGCCTCAGCGCCCGTGTTTCTGTATGGTGAGCTGTTAGATCAGCACAATAATGTTAACGCAATAATTCGATGATGTGAGAAAACAACAATAAGCAATAGAAGGGGTGATTCTAAATCGCAACGCAAAAAGATCGAGAAAGTTTTCAATAATGTTGTGCACGAAAACGCACACTCATCCACATATCCACACCCAAGGCGAATAATACACAAAACCCCAATCAATATCAACATACCGAGGAAACTTTACGATCCGAAGAAAAAGAGGGGAGAGGAGGACTGAACGAAAGACCACTTTGTGAGGGAGTCGCAATGTGCAGCGTGGGAAACAGTCCTTAGAGAATATTTTACAGGTACCAATATTGGAGCGTAAAGCCGTAAACAATGCATGTATACCCTCTCGAAACAGCGTCTATTGGTATGAAGCATAAAGGCAGTACCTAACGCTAAGCGACCAAATAGGCGTAACGCTAATCGTAAACGCTAATCTGTCACCCAAATTGGCCATGTATGTAGGGGTCTAGCTATGTAAGGCCCTAGTATGATTCGTAGGGGGTATATGTATACTAGAGTGGAGAGTTCACAGGTTATGTAGGGTAATTTATCGAAGCCAGTGATTTGATTTAGGTGGAGGGTATGTAGGGGCAGTATGTAAGGGAAAACATATTTGGGGGGAGTCTCTCTGGGTATGTGGCAGTATGGTAGGGTTTAATCATGTATGGGCCAAGTGATGTAGTGGTATGTACCTAACCGGTCCAAACTGGACCAACTACGTTAAGACCCTAAGGATACCTGTATAAGAACCTAGGCAGTATTCATAACGTAAGGCTATGTACGGTCAGATATTTGTAGACCTAACGCGTCTATGCGTCCATGAGTGAATTGCAGGCCGGATTATCTATGTTAGAGGTAATGTACCTATGGCGGAGGTATGTAGAGTATTTCAGGCCAGTATGTAGGGTATGTAGGCCAGTATGTAGGCGTATGTAGCAATGTATGTAGGGTATGTAGGAGGTGTGTGTAAGGCCCAGTATGTAGTTTGTATGATAGGCCGGACTAAGTAGTAGGCGTATATTGAGGCTTCTATGTAGTATGGAATAGGGAGATGAATAACGAAAGTCATTATTGGGTAGGGAAGTGGTCTACTCGCCGGAGTTAAAGTACTGTTGATGGGATGAAGTATGTCTCTAGCCCGATACTGCTAGAAGTATACCGTAAAGCCGCCAGACTAGTTGATAGAGGTAAGAGGCCTAAAGCTCATGTAAACTTCCCCAAAGTGTGAGTAGCGTGTTTAATGGAGCCTTAAATCGGTGGATTAGAGCTGACATTGTACGAGGAGTGCAAGATTTCATGTAAGTTGAATGACGATAAATTGTGAGTGCGTACGGTAAGGCCTGAGGAGGATTTGTAGAAATTCTGTTAGTTGACCTAAGGCCTACACGTCTATAGACCTAACTACGTAACCTAACTAAGGATCACTGTAAACCATAACCAGACGCACATGATAACTCTAATAGCCTCCCCAAATTGCAGGTACTGCTAAACCTATCGGGGTGATGTATATTAGGCGAGAGTGATTTAAATGTTACGATCAAGTTATATGCTGAGGAAAATACGGAGTATTTGGGCAAGGAGTCTCCTGTAGCTGGTGGTTATATTGTAAGACATTATATGTGAGGAGCCCTAAGCGCTTTAAAATCTGTAAAACAGCGTACTATGAGCTCGTGAAGGCCTAATTGAACCCCCACAGTAATGATCCTTTAGAAGGCTTCTTAAGTCTCAAACGGGCTAAACCCTAGTATTAGATCAGCTAACCGGCTTCACCCAAGATTTGCAGGTACTGTAGGTAATTGTCCGTAGTTCAGTTTGTGAGATGTTATGTAAGCCAGTAGTATGATATTGTTACTGTAGCAATCTAAATGTGTTATGTGGAGAAAACGTAGAGAATGTGTGGTTATAGTTCATGGCCACCGTAGTAGAGGTGTAAATGTTGAGGGTACTACTAACCCATAAACTAACCTGTTAAAGGCTAAAGTATGCCTAATAAGCGCGTTATATACAACAGCCTGACCCTAACCAACAGTAACGACTAAGTATGTAGGGATGTACGCTAAGCCTTACTGCCCTAAGAGATTGCAGGTACTGCTATAGATCCTATCGTGCGAGGTATATGTTAGAGGTATGATTTTGTAACGACTAACAGTAATGGGTTTAAGTGTGGGTAAGAAGTACGAAAGTAATATTATGGGGATGTGATGTATGGGCCAGTATCGTAGTGGGTTAAATTTGAGGCCTAGGATAAAATGTCATAACGGCCTAGTAATGCCTAAACGCTAAGGCCCTAAGTAGGACCGTAACTCAATGATCTAGTAACCTTAACCTAACGCCTCCCTCAACAATTGCATGGTACTTAAACCTATCGTGGCATTAGAGTGAATTTAAGCGATCAGAGTTTATGCTGTGAGTGAAAACTGAAATATTATGGGAGTCTCCTGACGTTAAATTTCGAGGCCTGAATACACATGTATAACCTAACCTAAGACCTACAAACCTAAGCGCTACCTAGTAGGTAAACCAGACGTATAACCTTACACCTGGTAATGATCTTACAAACCAAATTGCCAGGCGTCACAGTAGTAACCTATGTTCAGTGTGGTTGAGTTGATGTTACGGGGCCTACAGAATATGAGTGTGAGAAAATGAAATTTGGCAGTAGCTTCCTGCGTTTGGAAATTAATGAGTGAGGCCTAACCTAACCTAAAGCGTACACGTCCTAACCTAATCGCTAGAGGCGTAACGCTTAAATCCTTAATAAACCGTCCCCAAGGCATTGCCAGGATGTACTGTAACCTTATCGTGGATTTGAGAGTGATTTACGCACAAGTATTTGTAGGTAAGTGAATAAGACGAAATTTGGATGGTTCTTCACTTGGTAGTTAAAATTTGCAGCCTTAACCTAACCTAACTATTTGAATAGGGTATGTACGCCTCCCATAATCACTGTATAGCTTAACCTAACCAACGTATACCTGATACCTAAAACCCTCCCCAAATTGCAGGTACTGTAACCTATTCGTGGATTAGAAGGTTGACTTAACGATTACAAATTTTATGTGAGAAAAGCGAAATTTGGAGTCTCCTGAAGTTAAATTTTGGAGCTCTAAATGTACCTAACCGGCAAGACCTAACCAATCACTAGACCATGCAGGTAACCTAAGGCTTAACCTACTCGTAGCCAAATTGGGCCACAAGTAGTGGTACTGTAATAGCCTGATTCGTGGATTTAGAGTGGGTATTTGTTAACCGATCAAGTTTATGCTGAGGACAAAGAGCGAAATTTTGACAGTCTTGTCCTATGGGTATGTAAGTCACAGATCGTTAAATTGTTGAGTACCGCTAACGCTAACCGTAAACTCTAACCTAACCTAATCACACTATGGTTAACCAACGTAACCTAACCAAACCTCGCCCCCAAAATACAGGTATTATAATACCTATCGTGGGTATGAGTTTATGAGAGTTGATTTGGACGTATCTAACGGTTATGGGTCCGAGAAATAACTGAAATTTGGAAGTCTCTGGTTATAATTGAGGACATACCCTCAAAACCTAATGGTACCTAACCTAACCAACGTAAACCTAGACCTAACCTCCTCAAAGTTTCATGCTACAAATTGCCTATCCCCAAGTGGCATTAGAGTGATTTACGATTCAAGTTTATGACTGAGGACAAAACGAAATTTATAGTCTCCTAGTTAGGTTAAATTTTTGTGGAAGACACTAAGCCAGACCTAAACCTAACCTACCTAACCTAACCAAATTTAACGAGTATCCTAACTAACCTCCCCAATTGCAGTTACTGTTAACCTATCGATGGATTAGCACCCAGTTTGGATTTACTGATGTAAGGAGTAGATTTTATGGGTAGAAAACCGAAGGCAATTTTGCGCCAGTCTCCTGTTAAAATTGGAGCTACTAAACGCTAACCTAATCTCTAACCTAACTCAGTAACCTAACCAACGTAAACTAACCTAAACCTCCCCGGCATAAATGTGCAATGTAGCGTACTGTAACCTATCGTGGATTAGGAGCAGTGCATTTTTACGGAATCAAGTTATGGTGTAAGAAAACGAAATTTCGGAGTTCCTGCGTTAGGAATTAATGCGATGAGGCCCAGTTAAACCTATCCGCGGAATACGCTAACCTAAACCTAAAGGACTCATAATCCTAACCAACAACCCGTGACACAGCTAACCTAAAACCTGCCCCCAAATTGCAGGTACTGTAACTTCAGGTGGATATTAGTAGTTAGGGCCAGTATGTAAGTGATTTGTACGATTCAAGTTTATGATGAGCAAAACGAAATTTGGGAGTCTCTGCGTTAAATTGAGTCTCAACCTGGGTATGTAGGAGGGGCCAGTAATGTAAGGGATACTCTAGAACCTAACGCGCGAGAGCGAGAGAATGGCGTAACCTAACCTTAACCTAGTCACCTCAAATTGTCAAGGGTACTGGCTAATTTAACCTATCGTGGCTGAGCTTTAGAGTGATTACATTCAAGTTTATTGTGAGAAACGAAATTTGCGGAGGTGCTGCTGGTTAAATTTGAGCCCTAAACTAACCTAACCTAACCTAACCTAAACCTAAACCAAACCTAACCAAGAGCACGGTTAATAGCCTAACCTAACCTCCCCAAAAGTTGCAGTTGACTTGTAACCTATTCAGTTGGATGTGAGATTGATTTACGATCAGTTTTAATGTGAGAAAACGCAAATTGCGAGTCTTGGCACCTAGGTTTAATAATTGTGGAGCCTAACTAGCTGAAGTACCTTAGATCCTAACCTAACCTCGAGACCCACGAGTCAGTAATCGCTAACTTAGCCCTCCTCAGAATTGTCAGTGTACTGTAACCTATCGTGTATTAGAGTTGATTTGGATATGTACGATCGGCAGTATGTACAATTTATGGTTGAGTGTATGAGGCAGTATGATGAGAAGAGTAACGTTAAATGTGGAAGTCTTTGTAGGGCTATGTAGGCCTAGGTTATGAAGATTTGGGATGTATCCTGAGGCCTCAACCGTGTAAACCTTGAATCCTAACCTAACCTAACCTACCTAGACCAACGTAACCGGTATGTAGGCGTATGGTATGGCAGTATGTAGGTATGTTGGCCCAGTAACCTGTAGAACCTCCCCAAATTGCAGAGGTAGCGTGTATCTACCTTTATAGTCAGGCTCGCCTTCAGGATATTGAGTAGGTTGGGTATGATATTTGACAGAAGTCAGATAATAGGTATGGGTGTATTATGGTTCTGAGAAAACGAAATTTGGGGTCTCGGCAGTATGCTGTGAGTTAAATTTGAGCTAGAGTATCTCATAAGGCAGTCACTGTCATAAGCCTAATATGTACCGTTCAAGCGTACTGAATACGCGTGGTATGATACGCAACCAGGTAAATAGCTAGGGTATGTAACCTGGCAGTATGACCCGTAACGGTAGCCCCAAATTGCGCACAAGTATGTAGGGGGCACTAGTAAGGCAGTATGCGCGTATAGTCGGTATGTAGGCCCAGTGAGTGTAGGTACTGTAGGTAGTATGCAGGGTATGTTGGAAGTGTTATGTCCTGAAAGTGCGGGAGTGATATGTGAGCCATTGCGAGATATTGTGACCTGGTTTCTGTGAATAACCGATATTGAGAGATGCAATATGAAATACACAGTGTAAAAGTCCGTATAAAATTTTGTAATTGGTGTGAGTCTTATCACACCGATAAGTGTGACGGCGTGGGAAAATTCATCGAGTAAGAACATGCAAAAGTGGAAACCATACTCGCGTCAAATCTCGTGTGTATCTTTGTACCACACAGGACCTAACCTAGTATTATAACAACATATAAAATGATATATAAGCTCTAATAACAACATACGACTACTGTTATTACCTTTTAATAACACTGTTCAAACACCCACAGACACCCAGGCCAAACCCCAGCTATTAAAAGAATACATCTTAGTGCAATTAAAAAGGAGATAGATTATACTCCGTACTAACTAAAGTAGACAATGGGAGATGAGAATATAATTCACAACGAAAGGTATGAGAGAGAATCTAGTGAAATCTCATTAACAAAGACGATGAATAACAAAGAAATTCACCATGCGAATCACAAGAAGAGGAAGAAAAAGATAAAACCGAAGAATAAATACTTGGACGATGAGACCCCCCCCCCCCCTCGCTCCGCTCTCAAGAAAACAACTAAAAAAGACCAAAAAAAAAGCGCAGCGCCCGGGAAGAACTGTATAACCGCCCCGCTAATCATCCCAGCGCCCCAGCCCAACAAGCCGCCGCGTGAGACGAGCCACCCACCTAACCTCTATGTTACCGCTATAATTGACGCGGTACACCCTTCACACGCCCGCCGTCCGTTGTAACGCTGTCTCTGCGCGATATGTCGAGAGCTGCCTGTATCATCGGCCTCTACACGTGTATGGCATTATTGTAGGGATCGTGAGAATGGATAACGCCTTACGTTCGCGGACCCACTAATTAAAAGGCATACGCTGGGTTAGTATTATGGTGACCCAATCTACACACGGGCCGATGTGCCAAAGGGCGCAGAGTGGAGAACGACGGAAAGGCATTGTGCAGGTGAGGGCTCTCGGGACCACGTTTAAAGTTTAACCGTCGTCACAGCGACAGTAACCGACCCTAGAAAGACGAGCAAGAACCCGAGGAGATTCGCAGGACACCCGAGGAGACCGAGAACCACCGAAGACCCGAGGACACCCGAGAACACCCGAAGACACCCGATGGAGAAGACCTTCACACCTAACCGATAGAAACCCGACAAGGAACCCTAAGAAGGACGCCCCCGCAGGAAACACCCAGCGCAAAATACCTCTGAGGAGACCGTCTCCCCCAAATAGTGACTACCGAGGACGCCCGAGGACTTCTTGGTCGGGTGGGGACAGTGGTCAACAAGCACGGAGTAGAGTGGGTGACGTTTGCCTGTGTAGGTTGTCGGTTTTTAGAGAGTTTCAGCAAATTGATTTAATGAGGAGATATGTAGATCATTTCTAGACTGTGTATATTTCAGCAGTTGCTAAATAAGTGTTATTGTTAACAATGATAATTCGTTAGTATGAATGAACAATATGACATCTGGATACAATTATATGCAAGTAAGTTTACTCTCTTATTAACCTTTCTTTATGTCGATTTATCAAATTAAATATACTAATACTGATGTAATGCTATAATCTAGATGAATCAAAATCCCATTACATCATATTTCACCACTGACCAACCCGTTTATACATGACCTTATTATCCTCATCTCCATTATCGTTTGAGAGAGGGACGATTAAGGAGCGCTAAGCTCCTCAGGAGGACGGTTTGTTCCAGATCCACATGTCGCTTTTCGTTGAAATACTCACCGCTCTAATCATTTTCCCCAGCAACACGATATTTATGGGGCATCCAGTTCAAAATCTCTATGTAAGTTCTGTCTATTATTGTTGTTGTCTGCTGTTAATACTCAAAAACTGAAAGTCCACAATATATCTTTGTGTATGATTACTTATTGTATAACAACAAGAAATAGAAATAAATAAAATTAATAGAGATAAATAAAAAAGACGACCCTGCAACTCATAGAATGAAGAGAGTGCGCTGTGTATAATATTCAAGTGGCTCGAGATAAAACACGGTAAAGACCAAATCATGAATAGATCTATTATGAGTCTCGTATAATCTCTATTCCACCTTTAACTGTAATCCTTTCGATCGCAGCATAAAGCTGTCGGTAAAAAGCTGAGATAAGTAACAAGCTGGTCCTGCTGACTCTCGCAAATATGATGTTTTTAGCACTTAATTGGATTTCCTATATTACATTTCTCATCTCTCCTTCCTCTCTCTACTCTTGATCTCGTCTGTCTGTTCATCTCACTCACTCTCTCTCGTTACATCCTTATAATCCCTATACTCCTCTTCCTTCTCCTCACTCAACTACTGTCCGTGACTCTGCTGCTACTTTCATCATATCCTCTCTCCTCTCTCTTCTCTCACTCTCTTCTGCTTCGTGCTTTCCGCTCTACTCTCATGTAACTCGTGCTCCTCTACTCTTGACATCTCTTTCTCATCGTGCACTCTCATCATCCCTCTATCTGCGTGCTCGTGACGTCACCCACTCTATATCCGCTATCCCATTCTCTCTGTCTGCGTGCTAGCTCTCCTCTCTTCGTTCTAGTTATATATTTTCGAGAATCATCTTAACCTAACCGGTTATATTTCGTAATTCGTCACATTTATATATTCGTACTTTAATCTAAACTCCCTTAAAATTCTCTAAGAATATCTGCTAACATCTTCTAGACTTCATAAATCCTAGAAAATATTCGGCGAAAAAGTCTCTCTCCTACTAGTTATATTCTGAGATTTATCTCCAATAAATTCCTATCATGTAATATATTAGCGAAGTGCATATTGTTAGCTTGATCACTGATAGTTTTTTAATGTGATTGCGATGTAGGAATGCTACCTTCAATATTCATATCGAATTTGGAGTCTCCTTGGTCTACCACCACCATCATCATCACCGCATTCACCCTCACCACCTAACCACCACATACATCATCACCAACCTACCCACCACATCATCTCATGCCTCACCACCATCGCCCTCACCACCCAACCAGCATCCCCTCACCACCACCCACTATCATCCATCACACCACCACATCACCCTACCATCACACCACCACACTCTCGTCCTCACCACCCACATTCTCAACCCTCACCACCCGCATCACACCACATCCACCTAACCAACACGCTATCACCACACTAAAACACCACTAACCCACATTTCAATCCCCTAATCACCCCTCTCACCACCACATCACACTTCAGCAACCGACCTCCCATCGCTATAACACCCCATCATCGCGAGCCAACCACATCACCTCACACTTAGCAAGACCACCAAATTCACTCCGAACTCACTAGTTACCACCACTGCACTGCACCACCATCGACCACACAACAAAACATCACCACTTCAACTCTGCCAGCGAGAAATCTCATCCACTCGGTTAAATCTCTACATAGACAGCGATAAACCACTAAAATTCTTCTCATATCAAACTAACATACCACATCCTAACTCACTCACTTAAGCGCTAAACCTACGACCTCAACCCGTAAACCTTATATACCCCCCTAACGCCTCCCCAAATTTATCGCACTATGTGCTAACAGTTAAGTACAAACTACCGCAGTATTGTCAAGCAAATTAGACTCAGTGGATTATTTCCGCCAACGATCTAAAAAGTCATTTATGCGTTTAACAGCATAAACGTGAATAATACGGTGCCCATTAAATGTATTTGGAGTATCACTGGGACCGTGGGGGTCGAGGCCATTCTCTCGAGTATCGCACTAAACGCGCAAGAGCCCATATAGGATGGCTCATTATATGCTCGTCCAGAGAGCGAGCATGTATAACGCCAGGAAATGGGAGACTGGTGGATTCTATATCGTCTTTAAGCCTTAATAATTTCTCTTATAATAGATAAATGCATTCACTTCTCTTAAACTACCCTTTTGTGCACATGTATCTTTACCTTTATTTAACGATTTTTTCTCGCTGCTCTGCTCTACTTATCAATCACTTTTTTGGTTCTTTTCTCCCTTTTCTCCCTTTTTCATGTCTCTCTCTATAATGATCTTCATATTTATCTTTTTCATACTGCGTTTATCTACCATAAATGCGTTTTTTCTTATATTGTTTGTGCGTACTTGAAATATTCGAAATTGTGATGAGTACCTCTATATTCTTGTTCTGTTATTCTCTTTCGTGTTTGAGCGATTCTTCCTTTTATTTAACTCGCTATTAAAAAGATCCTTTATCATTATTTTTTCTACGTTCTATACATTCTTTGTACTCTTTTTTCTCCTGTACATTCTTTTTTCCTTTATATTTCCTCTTCTCATCTACTCTATTTCTCTCTCTTATTCTATCCCCCACTCTCTCTGTAACACTACCACTCTCCTCCCTTTCTTTCTTTCTCTTCCTTTCTTCTTCTTCACTCTCTCTCTCTCGCTCTTTCTCTCTTCTCCATACATCTTGAGTTCTCTATCATTCTCTCTCTTTGCTTTTCTGTCACTCGCCAACCTCCTCTCGTTCGTCTCTCTTCATTTTCTACGTTATTTGCTGGAAAGTGTGTGCGAATCAAGCATTCGTATTGTGTGAGGTTATGTGGTATTGTGATTATAACGTGAGTTATATGCGAGTAATGTGTTGTATAATTTAGTTCTCTTCGTTTGAGTGGTAAATGCTAATACTCTATATGCTGCATACAACCTTAGGTCTGTATGAGTTACTTTACGGCTATGGCCGTTTAGTACTGATTACTTATGTGCCACTTAGAGCCCCGATACCTTTAAAGCATCGCACGCGCCCAGACATATCTCTAACGACACACCCGGGATAAGCCTCTCATATGACCCATGTAGCGCGTAGTAGCCCGCTCTGTATAGCAATGACACCGCACCAGGATAACTCTCACTGCCACACGGCCTCACACATTGTTGTGCTAGCAGTACCGTCGGTACTTTAGTATATGAACCTGCGCATGAGGCACCGTGGAGTCTAACGCACACGGGAGCCTTGTCTCTGTGGTGTAGCTGGATTTACGATCAAGTTTATGTGAGAAAGAATCGCATATGATCTTTTTAAGCGGAGTGCGGAGTTGCACTCATTCTATACGCCACCACGCGAGTCGCGTGCCTCGTCGTGTGGCATGTGGCCCGTTCTGTTAAGAGCATGCGTGCACCAGTTTTATATAAGCACACGGGGCCTGCCCTGCGTGTTGAGTGCGCCATTATGACCGTCCTTTAAGACTGCACGCCACTATCACCTCTTAATGCGCACACGCGTAAGGCACTCTACTGATGAGTGCTGCAATGTTGCCCAATCACTGCGTATGAACTCGTCAAATCCACTCCCAGCCCACACACACGGAGAAGTCTCGTCGCACGTGTCTGTAGCTGTGCTAATGTACACCGTCTCTCACTAGCAATGCATCGCACAATCTTATACGCACACGGTGAGCACATGCCTGTGTGTGTGCATTGCCCTCTGTAAGCAATGCGAGTGGCGACCAGTGTCTATAATACGCACACGGATGCACTGGCCAGTCATGAGCAAATGTGGCTCCTTCTAGTGGTTAAAGCGATGCAATGCGCCCAGTACAATAAAATCTTGCAATACTGTGGAGTCTCGCCTGCCTTAACGTGTTAAATTCGAGCTAAACCTCAACCTAACCTAACCTAAACCTAACCACACCGTACCTAGTAGTGTGGCGTGCTCCTTCGACACCGTTAAAGCATGCCATGCACCACCAGCATCATAATATCTGGCACACAGGGAGGGGTGACTGAGTGGAACCTATCGTGGCGAATATAGAGGTGATTCCACTGATCGAGAGGTTGCCTAATGTGTGTGTGCAGTGAACACCGGATATCAGCAATGCAATTTGCCGAAGCCTCTAACCTAGGTTATCAGAGCAAATCACTTTGAGCGATAGAGCCTACCTGACCATCCTGTGTTGCGATAGTGCCCCGTCCTTAGATACACAAGTTATATGCACCATGACACCCGATATCAATCCCGCTAACACGGGAGCCTTGCCTGCCTGAGAGCGTCGCATATCTCGCCCGTCCCTAGATATATGACGCAATGCATGGCTCACTGCTAGTCATCCTTATCCCGATGCAGTGGTGAGGCGCACTGTCTGCATGCTTGTGAGCGATTCAAGTTTAGTGTTAACATGTGCCCGGTACTAGCAGGCATGAGCAATTGGCGACCGTATACTCCCTATCTCGTAGCACAATGTTGAGGCACGCCTAGCCTGCTGCTGTAGACGCTAGACCCCTCTGAGACTCTGAACGCGCATTCAAACGCCCTAAGAGGTCTCTATACGACCTACAACAGGCCTGACCATGCTACATCGCACTGTCTACCGATACTGTTAAGCAATCGCCCACTCACGCCTTCATATCTCACCGTCCCACACCAGTAAGCATGCATGCACCAGTCTATACGCACACGGGAGCCTGCCTGTGTGTGCATGTACCCGTCTGTAAGCATGCATGCACCAGTCTATATACGCACACGGGAGCCTGCCTGTGTGTGCATGTACCCGTCTGTAAGCATGCATGCACCAGTCTATACGCACACGGGAGCCTGCCTGTGTGTGCATGTCCTGTAAGCATGCATGTACGCACACGGGAGCCTGCCTGTGTGTGCATGTCTGTAAGCATGCACGCACCAGTCTATACGCACACGGGAGCCTGCCTGTGTGTGCATGTGCCCGTCTGTAAGCATGCACGCACCAATCTATACGCACACGGGAGCCTGCTGTGTGTGCATGTCTGTAAGCATGCACAGTCTATACGCACACGGGAGCCTGCCTGTGTGTGCATGTGCCCGTCTGTAAGCATGCACGCACCAATCTATACGCACACGGGAGCCTGCCTGTGTGTGCATGTGCCGTCTGTAAGCATGCATATCTATACGCACACGGGAGCCTGCCTGTGTGTGCATGTGCCCGTCTGTAAGCATGTCTATACGCACACGGGAGCCTGCCTGTGTGTGCATGTGCCCGTCTGTAAGCATGCATGTCTATACGCACACGGGAGCCTGCCTGTGTGTGCATGTGCCCGTCTGTAAGCATGCATGCACCAGTCTATACGCACACGGGAGCCTGCCTGTGTGTGCATGTACCCGTCTGTAAGCATGCATGCACCAGTCTATACGCACACGGGAGCCTGCCTGTGTGTGCATGTACCCGTCTGTAAGCATGCACGCACCAGTCTATACGCACACGGGAGCCTGCCTGTGTGTGCATGTCCCGTCTGTAAGCATGCATGCACCAGTCTATACGCACACGGGAGCCTGCCTGTGTGTGCATGTGCCCGTCTGTAAGCATGCATGCACCAGTCTATACGCACACGGGAGCCTGCCTGTGTGTGCATGTGCCCGTCTGTAAGCATGCATGCACCAGTCTATACGCACACGGGAGCCTGCCTGTGTGTGCATGTACCGTCTGTAAGCATGCATGCACCAGTCTATACGCACACGGGAGCCTGCCTGTGTGTGCATGTACCCGTCTGTAAGCATGCACGCACCAGTCTATACGCACACGGGAGCCTGCCTGTGTGTGCATGTACCCGTCTGTAAGCATGCACGCACCAGTCTATACGCACACGGGAGCCTGCCTGTGTGTGCATGTACCCGTCTGTAAGCATGCATGCACCAGTCTATACGCACACGGGAGCCTGCCTGTGTGTGCATGTGCCCGTCTGTAAGCATGCACGCACCAGTCTATACGCACACGGGAGCCTGCCTGTGTGTGCGTGTGCCTGTCAGTGATCGTCAGGAAGCAAGACGTCCCCGAGGCCGACTTCTGTGGTCGACTTAATCAAAGAGACTCAGACACAACAGCTGATCGAAACCCGGGCACGTAGCTGAAGTCAGTCCGTGCTTGGCGTCGACAAAGAATTCAATCTTGTCTGCTTCTTCCTTCCTTTTTTTTTTACCTCTCTTATCTCCCTTTTTTTCCCTCTATTTCTTTGGCTCGATTTTCAATTTTTTTTTCTTGAGGAAGGGAGGGAGGGGTGGCTATTTTTTTTTCTGGTTTGTTTGTTTGTCTAACTGTATGTGTGTACGTCCATCATAATTTTATTTCTGTCTGTCTTTGTGTCTGTGTATCTCTGTCACTTCTTTTTTCTTTCTCTCACCACAACATTTGCTCCTCATCTCTCACTATCCCCATAACACCATAAATCCCAACCACCATAACCCATTACTATTATTTCTCATCATCCTTACCATCATAACAAACCCCACTATTATCACGATAATCAGCGCCACTATCGTCATTATCTTTCGCGAATTAAAGAGACATGACAGGTGGCATGTGACGTGACAGGGAAACGTCAATCTAAAAACGAGAGTCAATTCAAGGAGAACTGACACGAGATTAACCGTAAATGCGCTATTGCAATGAGTCACGGAGAGCGGGTTGTGGGAATGGGAGAAAGGAAGATGGATAGATAGATAGAGAGAGAGCGGGAGAGGGAGGGAGAGAGAGAGAGAGAGATAGAGAGAGATAGAGAAAGAGAGATATATATAGAGAGACATAGAGAGAGAGAGAGAAGGAGGGAGGGAGAGAGAAGGAGAGGGAAAGAGAGAAAGAGAGAAGGAGAGATGGAGAAATGGAGAGGGAAAGAGAGAGAGAGAGAGAGAGAGAGAGAGAGAGAGAGAGAGAGAGAGAGAGAGAGAGAGAGAGAGAGAGAGAGAGAGAGAGAGAGAGAGTAAGGGAGAGGGAGGGAGAGAGAGAGAGAGGGAGAGAGAGTAAGGGAGAGGGAGAAGAAGGAGAGGGAGAAAGAGAGAGAGAAAAAAACAAGAAATATCAGCGAGAATGAGAGAGAGAGTGAGATAGATAGACATACAGATTGATAGATAGAGAGAGAGAGAGCATCATAAACGCACGCAAACATACATACGCAGACACATGCATACATCAGTTTAAATAATCTTGTAGTATATGGAAATATACTACAAGATTATTTACAGATAAACAACACAACTTTTACCTTGTAATAGTTAATGTTATGTGTATATTTTATAAACGCATTTCATGTTTTATTCAACAGGAAAATACTCTTTTAAAGTCTTTGGATGGATTGGTATGCGACTAGCAAAAACTAACAACATTGTTTACTGAGAAACATGTGCTTTTAGCCATGCTTACAAGATTACATGTACGAATATGAACAATTTCCATATGTGCAAACATACACACACGTAGTCATACACACATGGTATATAAATGTACATTCATATATACATATACATAAACAAATGCATATATATGTATGTACATATATATACTCATATATATGTATATCTATATCTATATCTATCTATCTATCTATCTATCTATATACATACACAACATATATATGTCTGCTGTGTATATATTATATAATATATATATATATATATATATATATATATATATATATATATATATATATATATATATATATATATATATATATATATATATATATATTATATATATATATATATATATATATATATATACACATACACACACACACGTACATATACATACTTTCGCTGTATGTGAGTGTGTGCGTGTGTGTCTGTGTTTGTGTCTGTCTGTCTATGCGTGTATACCTACGCTGCATGCAGGTGTGTGTGCGTGTGCGTCTGTCCGCGTTCGTATTTCAGTCTCGTCTCTCCTGTTTTGCAGCAGCGAATCGCCAACCAATGAAACAATTTCGAGCGATCGGCCAAATTTAAAATTCCGTCAGAGAAAATGCAAAAGCTGACGAGGTGAAGTGACAGGCTCGACCGGCTTCGTCGTCGACTGGCGGGGGTGAAATTCTGGGTTATCGCCTCCGCGTCAAATATACAAGTGGCAGGAAAGAATACAGAGGAAATGGACATAACGTGTGGCTATTGCGTTTTCTCTTTTTCGTGTGGTTTAAACAAATACAAACATGTCAATAGTAAGAGAGGCAGAAAACACAACAGCACACACACACACACATACACACACACACACACACACACACACACACATACACACACACACATGTAACTTTTTACTTAAAACGAGGAAGTTTCTAGCCTGAAAAGCGGGGAAAACAGCAAACTATGTAATCGCTATTGCTCTAATGCTAAATTGCTGCCATGGAAAGAAAGATTGATTATAACTCATTTCACTTTTTTTAGAATTCCAGGATTTGTTTGAAATCGGTTATTGCGCCTTGATGTGTGTGTGTGTGTGTGTGTGTGTGTGTGTGTGTGTGTGTGTGTGTGTGTGTGTGTGTGTGTGTGTGTGTGTGTGAAGGAGCTTTTGAAATCCACACGGAAAATTTTCACAGCAAGAATACGTTCCACTTATGCAATTACTCAAATCATGTAATCAGAATGTAATTTCTTGATTGTCCATAATTCCTTCACATGCATGTTCAATCAAGTTATTTGAGACTGAAATTTGTTTGACCTAATAGCACGACTTCGGGGAAATTTGAAATTATTTTTTTCTCCTTTCAGTAAGTCGGGTCGAAGCAAAGGGTTAATATAGATATTCTAAAAAAGTTTTCCAGTTCACAGTTCCAGGGAATAGTTTGTTCCATGTTTCGGTAGGTTGGAATTAATTGACTGTTGCAAAGGAAGAATATAGACGCCCAAATTTAGAATATCAACTAAGACCAGAAATTGCTGAAGAAGATACTACAGATATCTTTAATTGGGTTCCTTGCATAGCATCTTAAAAGACAGATAAGAACAGCCATCTCTCTACCTGTTTGGTCCTAAAACGGTTGTTCCAGGATTAGTTGTCACAAAATCGAACCTCGTTGCAAGTATTGAATCGGACACATACCCGGATCCGTTCCTTGAAGGATCGGTATCCTGGGATGAATTGTGGACTGAACAATTTGATTCTAAAAGGGATTAGGAAACAAGACAGTGGCTTTCGTGAGCAGCAAATGAACGCACCACATGCCAATCAGAGCAGTCTATAGGAAAGGGTGTAGTAATATTTGTTAACAATGCACGTTTTGCAGCCGCAGTATATAATATATTATATATATATATATATATATATATATATATATATATATATATATATATATATATATATATATATATATATATATATATATATATATATATATATTATATATATATATATATATATATATATATATATTATATATAGATAAATATAGATATAGATATAGATATAGATAGATAGATAGAGAGAGAGAGAGAAATTGTCTTCCGATTGCAAAATACTTCTTCTATGAGCTTTTTCCAAGCACAAACAAACACACGCACACAGATACACAGATACACAGACACACAAATACACATTCTATACTGCATTCATATTAGATTACGATTGCTTGCATATAATATGCTGCAATCTGCACTTCTGAATAATCTAACACATATCAGAGTACTGATATCCTTACATCTCTTTTTATAAATCCACAGTAACACACATTTGTAAGGCAGCCTA
>NW_020872617.1:338673-343673 GCF_003789085.1 Penaeus vannamei
ATTATTAAGTATATCATTGTATCATTATTATTATTATTGTTTATTATTATCATTATTATAATGATTGATAAGAATGATGATGTTCATGATTATTATTACCATCATTATTATTATATTATTATTTATTATTAATTATTATTTATATTATGTATACTTTAATTATTGTTGTTGTGTTGGTTATTATACTATTTTTTGCGAAAGCTTCATATGACTTAAAAAAGAGAAAGATACTTTCCCTGATGTTCAACAACCTTACAAAGAGCATAACATTATTTTCCTTTAAGATTTTTTTTCCGACCTGAACTGATGTTGGAAAGAATTAAGAAATGCGAAATAACCGGAAAGACTTGTAATTGAAAACGAAGCAGAAGAATAAAAAAGTATATCTCAAGAAAGAATAAAAAAAAAAGGGGTAAGTCTCCAGGTCGCCATCCCGCGCCGCTCGCCGTACCCACGCCGCGCCCTTCTTCCCTCCCCCCCCCGCCCAACGCTCTCACGAGCTCCATACCAGATCCCTTCCGCTCCGATCAGGATTCCGAGCGCCAACAGCCTCCGGACGCCCCCCAGTTACAGCGGCGGCCTGGGCAATGACCGAGAGACGCCCGCCTCTCTCATCCATAGAGAGCTCCCGTATTTAATACCATCAGCCTGCCCGCGAGTTCCCATCTGCATTCATTTAACACGGTTCACTCCTCGGACCATCTCTTGTGGAGCTGCACCCGGACTGGTCAAATTTCTCTGGTCCCCGGCTTCGCTTTATACCCCCACGCATCCTTTGGGTCCTCCTCGTACGGCCCGCATGAGTTCCGGGTCTCATCTCACCGCTACGTTTAATCCCTCGCGCACTCCCACCCAAGCTCCGCACAACCCGTGCCGGCGCCCCCGCCGTGAGGTACTGCCACCCCCCTTCAATATTTCAAGTTACTTTCTATCCTCTCGTTAAATTCTTCTTTCTGAATTTCTATTGTAATAATTTTTTCTCTTTTCTTTAATTTTATTTAATATATTTTTTTCTTTCTGACTTTTGGTGAAATCCTATTTTTTCTCTTCTCTTTTTCTTTTCTAAATATCTTTCTTTCTCCTTTTATCCTTCTCACAGCTGTTATCCTTTCCTTTATCACTGTTTCTCTCTTACTTCCATTGTCATTTTTCTTTTCTTTCTTTCTCCTTATTCTTCTCACAGCTGTTATCCCTTTTCCTTCATCACTGTTTCTCTCTTACTTCCATTTTCCTTTTCTATTCTTTCTTTCTCCTTTTATCCTTCTCTCAGGTGTTATCATCTTTCCTCTATCAACTGTTTCTCTCTTACTTCCATTTTCCTTTTTCTTTCTTTCTTTCCTTTTATCCTTCTCACAGGTGTTATCATTTCTTCATCACTGTCATGGCTGCCATCATCATTATCATTAACCCTTTCATTACAAGGCACTTTTACTTTTGGTGTCTTTAAAATTAGTTTCTTTAATAATTTGCATAGTTTCAGTAAATATAATGATTATGATATCAATGATAATAATGATGATGATGATATGATCGATATGATGATATGATGATGATGATGATGATGGTGATCATGATTGATGAAATATTAATGGTAGTAATAAAAAGGAATAACGAATATGATGATATTGATGATATGATGATAATGATTGATGATGATGATGATGATGATAGTAATATCAGAATAAAACGATTATAACAAAAAACAATGATAAAATAACGATGATTAACATTAATAATATGATTAATAGCAATAATAATGATATGATGCCATTGAATCATTACATTATGATTGTAATTATGAAATGATGACAGCAAGAATAATGATTGATATCAATAATTGATAAATTAAATTTATTGACAAAGATAACAATAATTATTAGATAAAAGTGATAATAATAGTAACGATATTGAAAATAATAGTAATGATAATGATGATACCAGTATCATAAATAATAATAATGTTGATAATGACAATGATAATGATAACCATAACAACAATGATAATAGTAATGATAATGATATTAATAATGATAATGACGATAATGATAATGAAAATGATGATACTAATATAGTTAATAATTATTATGATGATGATGAAAACAATAATGACAATAAAGAAAATCATGATAAGAAAATTAAAAATGTTAATGATATTATGACAACAGCAACAAAAACAACGACAGTAATAACAGCAGTAGTTATAATCATAATAGTAATAAGGACAGCCATAATTACCACATAAGCGAAAACGAGAAAAGGATAGGTGAAAGAGAAAGGAAAGGAAACATATGAAAAGAGAAGAAACGAAAGAGAAACGAAAAGAAAAGAGAGGAAGCGAGAGGAAGTAGAATAAGAGAAAAGAAGAGAATGAAATGGAAAAAAAGGAATAGAAGAGAAAAAAAACAAGTGAGCAAAAAAGAACAAGAAAATGAAGAAGGAAAATGAAAGAAAAAACAAAAGAAATTAAAAGAAAACAAAAGGGAGAAAAAATAAGAACAAAAGACAACAAATAAAATAAGAAAACGAAAAGGAGAAAAAAAACAAAACAAAACAAGAAACAAGAAACAAACAAACAAACAAACAAAACGCAACATAGAAAAACGAAAAAAAAACTCATCCCCCTCATCCCAACGTCTAATCTCCTTCCCGTTTTCTTTCGCAGAGAACGGGGGTATTAGGGGGCACTTAATCATTTCGGAGGCAATTAATTCTCGATCATTAGTTAGGCGGCGGCGAGGGCGAGCAGCTAATCAGATTAGGACTAGGCTGCTTCCTGCCTCTCTCGGCATTTTTGTTGGCATTATGATGATGAAGATGATTAGTATTTTTGTTAACAGATTTCTTGTTGGCATTGGATGATGATTATGGTGATGGTGATGATTATGATGATGATGATGGTGATGGTGATGTTAGATGATTGAATGATGATTGGTGATGATGATGATGATGGTGATGATGATGATGATGATGATGAGATGATGATGATGATGATGATGATGATGAGGTGATGATGGATGATGATGAATAATGGTGATGATAATGATGGATGATGATGATGGATGATGATGATGGTGATGATAATGATGGTGATGAATATGATGATATGATGATGATGATCATGGTGAATGATAAATGATGATGATGGTGATGATGATGACAATGATGGTTGAATTGATGATGATGATGATGGAGATGATGGATGATGATGATGATGATGATGGTGATGATGGATGGTGAATGAATGAATGATGTGATGATGATGATGATGATGATGATGATGATGGTGGTGGTGATGATGAATGGTGATGATGATTGATGATATGATGGTGAAGCCGATTGATGATGAAGTATGTGGTGATGATGATGAATGATGATTGGTGATGAATGATGATGGTGATGATGATGAATAGTATTATTGTTATAGATTTTGTTGGCATTATGATGTTGATGGTGATAAGTGTTATTGTTATTGTCTTTCTTGGCATTATAATGATGATGATGGTGATGATGATGAATATTATTATTGTTAAAGATTTTGTTGGCATTATGATGATGATGATGATTAGTGTTATTGTTATTGTCTTTGTAATTACTGTTGTGATGATGATGATGATCAGTGTTATTGTTCTGTCTTTGTTATTATTGTTGTGAGATAGCGTCATTGTTATTGTCATTGGTAGCATAATGATGGTGATAGTTAGGTACCATGATTGGGGTTATTGTCAATGGTATGAGCGTTATTGTTTTTGTTTTCGTTATCGTAATGATTATCATTATCATTATTATTACTATTATTATTGTCATTGCTCTTCTACTTCTCATTATCATGATTATCATTTTTGTCATTATCATCATTGTTATCATCATTATTATTATCATTATGTTGTTATTCATAATTACTGTTTGTGTGCGTGTAGAGAGAGAGAGAGAGAGAAGGGAGAGAGAGAGGGAGGAGAGAGAAGACGAGAGAGAGAGAGAGAGAGGAGAGAGAGAGAGAGAGAGAGAGAGAGAGAGAAAGAGAGAGAGGGGGGGGGGACAGAGACAGACAGATCAGGAGAGAAGATGAGAGAGAGAGGAGAGAGAGAGAGAGAGAGAGAAGAGGTAGAGAGAGAGAGAGAGAGAGAGAGAGAGAGAGAGAGAGAGAGAGAAGAGAGCCGGGAAAGGCGACGTGAGGGGAGATCGAGGAGAGATAAGAGAGAGAGAGAAGAGAGAGAGAGAGAGAGAGAGAGAGAGAGAGAGAGAGAGAGAGAGAGAAGATGGACGAGAGAGAAGAGAGAGAGAGAGAGAGAGAAAGAGAGAGAGAGAGAGAGAGAAGAGAGAGGAGAGAGAGAGAGAGAGAGAGAGAGAGAGAGAGAGAGAGAGAGAGAGAGAGAGAGAGAGAGAGAGAGAGAGAGAGACAGAGACAGAGACAGACAGACAGATAGACAAACAGACAGACAGAAAGACACACAAACAAACCCACACACAAACACGCAACAAAACACACAACCAAACAACCAAACAGGAACCCCCCAAAAAACAAACAAACAAAACCAGAGAGAGAAAACACACCCAAACAGGAAAACAAACAGGAAAACAAACAGACGAAGGAGAAACTCAGTGAATAGCTTCCTTTGACTCAAGACCAATGAAGACTACACCTCCGCACTCACAGAGGTTTTATGGTGATGATACCCGGGTTATAGTGTATATACAGTGCGTGGCGGGGTTTTGTGTGAAGTAAAAGAACCGGGATCTCTTTCCACGTGCAATGGGTGAGTAAGAGTATGTGAAGTTCATGAAGTTTGCGGTGTACCTTAGTATGTGAATGGGTTTTATCTATTCATTCAGTATATTGTATATCTGTTTATTTGTGTATTTACGTATATGCATTTATACATTTACTTATTACCTTTACGGATAAAGCTATATTGAACATATCATTCTAGATAGAATGATAGTACTAGAGGAGATAGGACGATATATAGTTATATTAATATGTGGATATAATAATGAAATGA
>NW_020872617.1:366540-369040 GCF_003789085.1 Penaeus vannamei
TCATCTACGCTCACTCTTCTCTCCATCTCCTATCCCCACTCTCAACCACACCGTCAACTAGTTCTCATCTTCTACTACACTCATATCACTCAGCTCCCTGTCCTCGCCCCACTCGAATGGCCTCTCTACCACCAACCTTCATTAACTACCACTGGCGGCGCGGAATCCCTCTCCGTCTCCTGCTAGTCCCTCGCTATTCCCCCTCATCTCATCCTTCTATATCTTCTCTCCTATCCCTCCTCTCGGCGCTAGCCTCTACTCCCTGATCTTCTTCTCACCTATTCCCTCTTTTCCCTCTCTCCTCTCCTCTCGCCAATCTCTTCTTCCTCCTCTCTCCTATTCCCTCTCCTCCCCCCTCTCTTATCCGTCTTCCTCCAACTCCCTTCTATCCCTCTCCTCCCCTAATCCTCTTCTCTCCTATCCCTCTCCTCCCCTCATTTCTATCCCTCTCCTCCCCCTCTCTCTTATCCGTCTCCTCTAACTCCCTTCTATCCCTCTCCTCCCCTAATCCTCTTCTCTCTTATCCCTCTCCTCCTCCTCTCTCCTATCCCTTTCCTCTCCTCTCTCCTATCTTACTCCTCTCTCCTATCTATCTCTATCCATCTCCATCTCCTCTTTCTCCTATCCATCTCCTCTCTCTATCCTCTCTCTCTCCTATTCCCTCTATCTCTCCCCTAATCTATCTCTCCTCCCCTCTTCCTATCTCCTCCTCCCCTCCCCTTCCCTTCATCCCTCTCCTCCCCTCTCTCCTATCCTCTCCTCCTCCTCTCTCCTATCCCTCTCCTCCCCTCCCTATCCCTCCTCTCCTCCCCTCTTCTATCCTCTCCTCCCCTCCTCTTTCCCTCTCTTCTTCCCTCTTCCTCCCCTCCCTCTCCCTCTCCTCCTCTCTCCTATCCCTTCTCCTCCCTCTCTCTTCCTTACGGCCCATAAAAGGATAGAAGAGCGAGTGACGACCGGAATATATACTCGGGGAAAACTTCTGACTCGTTGGCAACACTGCGAATCTCTTAGGGAGCTCTCGGGTCGTTGGCAACGCTGTCCGAACGTCCGCTGCGACACAAAGCTAACGGGTGTGCATTACTCCCCCCCCCCTTCCCTCCCTCCCTTCCCATTACCATTCCATGACGTTCTCCCCCCCCCCCCTTCTCCCTCCTTGCCTACTCTATCTCCTCTTTATTATTATTTTTTTCTTTGCTTTCTGGAAGGAATTGGGAGCATCTTACCCCTTTTTTTAAAATCTATTTTTATCATTACTTTTTAAAAATCTTTTAGGTTTTTCCTTCTTCGTAAATGTCTGTCTGTTATTTACTGTTTTTTTCTTTATTTCATTTATTTCCTTAAGTTCTTCTTTTTTATTGGTATACTTTTAAAATATGTTTCATGATCATAAATGTGTTTTTTTCTATATTTTGCTTTTTACACAATCATCAATGTTTTTGTTATAACAAAAATATTATTATAATTAGTGGTAGTAATAGTTATAGCAATAATAGTGGTAGCAGTAGTATTAACAATGGTATTTGTAATAGTAGTAGTGGTACTAGCAGTAGCATCCTTATTATCATTCATATTTTTTATTTATTATCATTATCTATTATTCATTATTACTTTTTTATTATCATCATCATTGTTATTATCATTACTATTATCATTATTATTACTATTACTATAATTTTTACGATATTTATTATCGTTATTGTTATCCTAGATATTATCATCACTATCATTATCATCATTATTATTATTATTATCAGCATTATTATCAATATTATCTCTAGTATTATTGTCTCCATAACTACTATTAGCATTAGCATTTTTATCTTTATTATTATCATTATCATTGCTAATTTCGTTATCATTATTGATCATTGTCATTGTTATCACACATACCACACACACACACACAACAACACATGCGCGCACACATGTAAATATTTTTATTATTGCACACACACACACACACACACACAACACACACACACACACACACAACACACAACAACACACACACGCACGCACACACAAAATATTATTACACCACACCACACACACACACACACACACACACACACACACACACACACACACACACGCGCACACACATAAATATTTTTATTATTGCTACACACAGGACACACATGCAAATGCTTTTATTCTTGTCACACACAACACACCACACACACAACACACACACACACACACACCTACAACTCAAAACCCCAGAAGCAGAAACCACTCTCGAGCCAACTCACCCATCAATAAGCGGCGACTCCCTCAGAAGCGTCGTTGCAGAAGACAATCTCTCCTGCAACTTTGCATTGTGGTCGACCCTGAGAGCCAGTGGCACGGAGACGCCCACCCCTGCCACCCCCGCCAGCACCAGGACAAGGCAAACTCCACCCCACACGTGAGCGGGGACCTCCACGCCTGCTGGGGGAGGAAGGAAATAGATTTGTTTATTATACTGGTTATTAAATTTATTATTAAAGTGTTCATTTAG
>NW_020872617.1:376540-379040 GCF_003789085.1 Penaeus vannamei
ACAGAGAGAGGAGAAAGAGAGAGAAGGAGAGAGGAGAGAGACAGACGAGACAGAAAGAGAGGAGGAGAGTGAGAGAGAGAGAACGAAGGAGAGAGACAGACCGAGACAGAAAGAGAGAGGGGAGGAGAAGAGATAGAGAGAGAGAGAGAGATAGGAGAGACAAACCGAGACAGAAGAGAGAGGGCGAGAGAGAGGAACGAAGGGAGAGAGACTAACCGAGACAGAAAGAGAGAGGGAGAGAGAACGAAGGAGAGAGACAAACCGAGACAGAAAGAGAGACCGAGAGAACGAGAGAGGGAGAGAGAGAGGCCGCCCAAGAGAACTTACCATTCCAACAAGATTGACCCGAGGTATAAAGTCCCCAAAAGGTCATCCCGGGTCAAATGGAACGAGCGGCCGAAGAGGTGGGGTGGGTGGTGGGGGGCAAGGGGGTGTAATGGGCCACTAACTCACGCGCTCGGGTCAGATCGGGTCGGATTAAAGCGTGGATCAGGGGTTTAAGCGCCGGCGATCTGAAGACTTGTCGTACGGGATCGAAGTCTTTTTAAGGGGATGGGAAAAATATGACGTAATCATTATTTTTTAGGATGATGAAAAATGCGTATGATATAATTATTCTTTTTAAGAGTGAAGTTTAATCCGTATTATTTTATTGAGGGCGAGAAATAAGACGTATGACGTAATGATTTTTCTACGGACGAGAAAAATGCGTATGATATAATTATTCTTATTAGAGTGAAGTTTAATCCGTATCATTCTATTGAGGCGAGAAATAAGACGTAATAATTCTCTTTGGGATGAGGATAATTAAGAAATAAGACGTATGACGTAATAATTATTTTAAGAGCGAGGAAAAATGCGTATGATATAATTATCCTTATTAGAGTGAAATATAATCCGTATTATTTTATTGAGGCGAGAAATAAGACGTATGACGTAATAATTATTTTTTAGGGTGATGAAAAATGCGTATGATATAATTATCCTTATTAGAGTGAAATATAATCCGTATTATTTTATTGAGGGCGAGAAATAATTATCCTTACTAGAGTGAAGTTTAATCCGTATTATTTTATTGAGGCGAGAAATAAGACGTATGACGTAATAATTCTCTTTAGGATGAGGATAATTACGTATGATATAATTATTCTTTTTAGAAGCGAGGGATAATACGTATTATTTTTAGGGTCAAGGAGAAACACGTATCATGTAATTATGTTTTTTTAGATGTGAGGAATAAAACGTATGATTTGATTTTTCTTTTAAGGGTGCAGTATAATCCGTATGATATACTAATTATTTTTTTTAGGGCGAGGAAAAATACGTATTCTTTTTAGGGTCAGAAAAAATACATATTCTTTTTAGGGTCAGAAAAAGTACGTATTCTTTTTAGGGTCAGAAAAAGTACGTATTCTTTTTAGGTTCAGGAATAAACGATGGTAACTTTTCTTTTTTAGGGTGAAGTATGATTTGTAGGATATAATTATCATTTTTTTAGGGTGAGGAAAATATGTATCATATAATTGTTCTTTTTACGGTGAATAATAATATGTGTGATGTAATCAAAGATGTGATTACTGGTATCATTAGTATCATCATCATCAACAATTATAGTACTAGTATTAATTACTATCATACACATTTCCTTATTTTGTGGTATTGATATCATTATATTTCTCTTTATGTACTTTCTTAATTTTAGGAATATCCTTATCCTTGTTTTTATCATTATTTTCATAAACATTCCAGTTATTATCATTGTTATGTTCACCTGATCTTTTTTCAATACTGTTACTAGAATTATGTTATCTATATTGCATCATAACAATGGTTGCTTATGTTTATGTACGTAAAGGGAGTACGGGCAAGGCGAGTGGTGTGCGTTTGCGATATACAATTGGGGGCTGGGGTACACTTTTGCACAGCATCCCCCTCTCTCATTTTTTTTCTCTTTTCTTTTTTTTTTCTCTCTTTTCTCTTTCTCTCTGTCTCTCTTTCTCTCTCCTCTCTCCCCCCTCCCTCCCTCCCTCTCCACTCTCACTCTTCTCTGTCTGTTCTCTGTCCTCTGTCTGTCTGCTGTCTGTCTGTCTGTCTGTCTGTCTGTCTCTCCTCCTTCTCTCTCTCTCTCTCTTCTCTCTCTCTCTCCTCTCTCTGCTCTCTCTCTCTCTCTCTCTCTCTCTCTCTCTCTCTCTCTCTCTCTCTCTCTCTTCCACGCTCCCCCTCCCCTCCCTCCTTCTCCCACCTCCGCTTTCCCTCCCTCCCTTCCCTACCTCCTTCCTCCTCCCCCTCTTCTTCCTCTACCCCCCTCCCCCACCTCCCCCTTCCTCCACTTCCCCCCTCTCTCCCTTTCAAGAAACCCCGTGCCAAGCGTTCTTTCTCGGTATAACACATTCAAGCCTGCCATGCTCTTGGCCCATTATCAGCCTGGATTGCGCCATGGACTTAATTGCAAGCCTTCTTTGCTGATAAGATAAGATAAGATAGAGCAGGTTCCCCCCTT
>NW_020872617.1:383335-388335 GCF_003789085.1 Penaeus vannamei
GAGAGAAAGAACGGTATGAGAGAAAGAGGAATAACAAAAAAGAAATAAATAAGATAAAGATGAACAGAAAAAGACAAAGACAAGAGCCGGAGAAGGGGAAAGCATCGTCCGAAACCTTTACGGTAAAAGTTCTCCTAAAAATGGTTATGTGTTCACTGTTTTTAACCTCTGGCTTCCCGTGGTAACGACTTCCGGGGTTTTATAAAGGCTCATAGAGTGCTGTGAGTGTGACCTCGGTTTAGAAACTTTCGAAAAAAAAAGTGAAAATGAAATGAATAGAAGGAAAAGAGATGAGGAAAAGTAGAGAAATGAAATAGATGAGGATAAAAGTGACGATGAAAATGAAATAGAAGGAAATAGATGAGGGAAAAAGTGAAAAAGAAATGAAATAGAAGAAATAGATGAGGAAAAACGTGAAAATGAAATGAAAATAGAAGGAAATAGATGGGAAGAAAGTGAAAGATGAAATGGAAATAGAAGGAAGTAGATGAGGAAAAAAAAGTGAAAATGAAATGAAATAGAAGGAAATAGATGAGGAAAAAAAGTGAAGATGAAATGAAATAGAAGGATAGATGAGAAAATGAAGATGAAATGAAATAGAAGGAAATAGATTAGGAAAAAGTAAAGATGAATGAAATAGATAGGAAAAAAAGTGAACGATGAATAAAGGAAATTAGAAGGAAATAGAAGAATAAAAAGTGAAAATGAAATGAATAGAAGGAAATAGATGAGGAAAGAAAGTGAAAAGAAATGAAATAGAAGGAAATATGAAGATAAAAAAGAGTGAAAATGAAATGAAATAGAAGGAAATAGTAGAAAAAAGTGAAGATGAAATGAAATAGAGGGAAATAGATGAGAAAAAAGTGAAGATGAAAATGGAAATAGAGAGAAATAGATGAGAAAAAAGTGAAGATGAAATGAAAATAGAAGGAAATAGATGAGAAAAAAATGAAGATGAAAATGAAATAGAAGGAAAGAGAATGAGAAAAAAAGTGAAGATGAAATGAAATAGAAGGAAATAGATGAGGAAAAAAAGTGAAGATGAAATGAAATAGAAGGAAATAGATGAGAAAGAAAGTGAAGATGAAATGAAATGGAAGGAAATAGATGAGGAAAAAAAGTGAAGATGAAATGAAATAGAAGGAAATAGTGGGAAAAAGTGAAGATGACATAAAATAGAAGAAAGAGATGAGGAAAAAAGTGAAGATGAAATGAAATAGAGGGAAATAGATGAGAAAGAAAGTGAAGGATGGAATGAAATTGAAGGAAATAGGAAAGTGGAAGATGAAATTGAGAATGACGAAAAAAGTGAAGATGAAATGATTAGAAGAAAGAGATGAGGAAAAAAGTGAAGAAGAATGAAATGAAATGAGAAGAAATAGATGAGAAAGAAAGATGAAGAAAATGAAAAAGATGAGGAAAAAAGATGAAGATGAAATGAATAGAAGGAAAGATCAAAAAGGAAATGAAATGAAGATAGAAAGGAAAATAGATGAGGAAAAAAGTGGAGATGAAGAAAATAGAAGGAAAGAGATGAGGAAAAAGTGAAAATTAAATGAAATAGAAGGAAATAGATGGGAAAAAAGTGAAGATGACATGAATAGAAAGGAAAGAGATGAGGAAAAAAAAGTGAAATGAATAAATAGAAGGAAAGAGAATGAGGAAAAAAGTGAAGATGACATGAAATAGAAGGAAAGAGATGAGAATAAAAGTGAAGATGAAATGAAATAGAAGGAAATAGATGAGAAAGAAAGTGAAGGATGGAATGAAATTGAAGGAAATAGATGAGAAAAAAATGAAGATGAAATGAAATAGAAGGGAAATAGATGAGGGAAAAACATGAAGATGAAAATGAAATAGAAGGAAGTAGAATGAGGAAAAAAGTGAAGAATGAAATGAAATAGAAGGAAATATGAAGAGAATATATATAAGATGAAATGAAATAGAAAGGAAAATAGATGAGGAAAAAAAGTGAAGAGGCAGAAATACGAAGGAAAGGAGATGAGGAAAAAGATGAAAATAAATGAAAATATGAAGGAAATAGATGAAAAAAAAGTGAACGAGACATGAAATAGAAGGAAAGAGATGAGGAAAAAAAAGTGAAGAGAAGATGACAGAGAGAGAGAGAGGAAGGAAAAAAGTGAAGATGACATGAAATAGAAGGAAAGAGAGTGAGAGAAAAGTGAAGATGAAATGAAATAGAGGGAAATAGATGAGAAAGAAAGTGAAGGATGGAATGAAAATTGAAGGAAATAGATGAGAAAAAAAGTGAAGATGAAATGAAATAGAAAGGAAATAGATGAGGAATAAAAGTGAAGAATGAATGAAATAGAAGGAAAGAAGATGAGGAAAAAAGTGAAGATGAAATAGAAATAGAAGGAAATAGATGAGAAAGAAAGTGAAGGAAATGAATGATAATTGAAGGAATAGATGAGGAAAAAAGTGAAGATGAAATGAAATAGAAAGGAAAATAGATGAGAAAAAGTGAAAGATGAAATGAAAATAGAAGGAAATAGATGAGAAAGAAAGTGAAGGATGGAATGAAATTGAGGAAATGATGAGTAAAAAGAGTGAAATGTGATAGAAGGAAAAGATGAGGAAAAAATGAAGATGAATGAAATGAAGAGATGAGGAAAAAGGAAAAAGAAATGAAAAGATGGGAAAAAAGTGAAAGAATGACATGAAATAGAAGGAAAGAGATGAGGAAAAAGTGAAGATGAAATGAAATAGAAGGAAAGAGATGAGGAAAAAAGTGAAGATGAAATGAGAGAGAGAAAGGAAAGAGATGAGGAAAAAAGTGAAGAATGAAAATGAAATAGAAGGAAAGAGATGAGGAAAAAGTGAAGATGACATGAAATAGAAGGAAAAGATGAGAAAAAAAGTGAAGATGAAATGAAAATAGAAGGAAATAGATGAGGAAAAAATGAAATGAAAATGAAATAGATAGAAGAATAGATGAAGGAAAAGAAAGTGAAGATGAAAAGATGAAAAATAGAAGGAAAGAGATAGGAAAAAAGTGAAAAAGATGAAATGAAAATAGAAGGAAATAGATGAGGAAAAAAGTGAAGATGACATGAAATAGAAGGAAAGAGATGAGGAAAAAGTGAAAAAAATGAAATAGAAGGAAATAGATAAAGTGAAGATGAATGAAATAAAGGAATAGATGAGGAAAAAAAAATGGTGAAGATGAAATGAAATAGAAAAGGAAAGAGATGAGGAAAAAAGTGAAAATGAAATGAAATAGAAGGAAAAGAGAAAAAAGTGAATGAAATGAAAATAGAAGGAAATAGATGAGGAAAAAAAAAAGTGAAGATGAAATGAAAATAGATGAGGAAAAAATGACGAAAAATGAAATAGAAGGAAAGAGATGAGAAAGAAATGAAATAGAAGGAAAGAGATGAGAAAAAAGTGAAGATGAAATGAAAATAAAGAAATAGATGTAAATAAATGTGGAAAGTGAATGAAGAAAAATACGCTTCTTGTTATTATGTTAGGTAATAGATATAATATATGACGGATTGTCTCATTATCTTTGTATTATATACGACATTTGAGCACACACACACACACACCACACACACACACACACACACACACAACACACACACACACACACACACACACACACACACACACACACACACACAACACAACACACTCAACACATACATATATATATATATATTTTGTACATATATGTACATACATATAATCATTAAAAAAGAGATAATGATGATAAGGATAATAATTAAAAAAAATCCTAATCATGCAAAACGGGTTCCTAAAATATTGTCCAAAAATTATCACTCATTAATAGTTAATTAACAGCAGCGAGCTAACACATTTCCTGTCGAGAGGTGTAAATAAGGTGTGATAAATACTGTGACGATAATAGTTGCGATGATGATATGCAAGAAAACAACTGTAAAATAATAATAACGCTACTACTATGACTACTAGTACTACTACCACCACTGTAGATACTATTACTACTGTCACTGCTATTTCTACTACTTCTACTATTACCACAACAACTACTACTACTAATAATACTACGACTACTGGTACTACTACCACTACTATAGTTACTAACTACTACGACTACTACTTCTGTCACTTCTATTTCTATACTACTACTATTACCACGAAAACTAATACTACTATAGATACTGATAGTAATACTGCTATGATAAAACAACTATTACTATCACTATTACCATTATCATTATTGTTACCATTATCTTCATTATCATTGTTACTATCATTATAAGTATTAACACTATCATTATTGTTAGCACTTCTATTGTTGCTATTAATTCTTATTACAGTTATATTATTATTATTATCATTATTATTATCATTATCATTATTATCATATTATTATTATTAATTATTATTATTATAATTATTATTATTATTATTATCCATTATTATATCATTATTATATTATCATTATCATATCATTATCACATTACGTCTATTAATCATTATTACATATCAATGTCATTATTACTATTATCATTCTTATTTTGGTCATTATCATTATTTACTGTCTACTTACTATTGTTACTTGTATAAGTAATAATGACAATGCTATATCATCAAAATATTAACAGCCATAACGATGCAAAGACGAACAAGAAAACGAAATAGAATAACAACACCAACGAACAGGAGTAGGAACAAGAGGCGAAGAGAACGACAGCGAAGTAGATGAAAAAAAAAAAAAAATGCAACAATATCAAGCCAATTGCAACGACCCGAGTGTATTTGCTGTCCGGAATTTTGTATATTCCTGAAGTTTAATGAAGTCTGTTGACTCTTCGCAGAAAATCCCTCACTCGGAATTCGGGCGTTTCAGCGCGTGGAAAACGGGAGAGCAAACTAACATTGTTAAACCAGGAAGAGGAGAGAAAGAGGAGAAAAAAAGGAGGTAACTAGCGAGAGAGACATTCGCATACAGACACACAGGCACACACACATGTACATAGACATACATA
>NW_020872617.1:408335-418335 GCF_003789085.1 Penaeus vannamei
GATGAATGTAATGTGATGATGATGTGACGATGATGATTGGGGTTAATGATAATGATTGATGATGATGACGATTGATGATTGGGTTAATGATAATTGATGATGATGATGATGACGATGATGATTGGGATGATAGAATGACGATGATGATTGGGTTAATGATAATGATGATGATGATGTGACGATGATGATTGGGTTAATGATAATGATGATGATGATGATGATGATGACGATGATGATGATGATGATGATGATGATGATGAATTGGAGTTAATGATATGATGATGATGATGATGCGATGATGATTGGGTTAATGATAATGATGATGATGATGATGACGATGATGATTGGTTATGATAATGATGATGATTGATGATGACGATGATGATTGGATGATAATGATGATGATGATTGATGACGATGATGATTGGGTTAATGATAATGATTGATGATGATGATGACGATGATGATTGGGTTAATGATAATGATGATGATGACGATGATAATTGGGTTAATGATAATGATGATGATGATGGTGGTGGTGACAATGATGACTGTGATGATAATGATGATGATGATGACGATGATTGGAATAATGGTGATGATGGTGATGACGATGATGGTGATGATGTAGAGGATGATGGTGGTGGTGATCATGATAGTGATGATGATGACGATGATAATGGGGATGACGACGACGACGACGACGAAGATGATGATGATGATTATGAAGATGATGAAAAGGATGAGAATGAAGAGGATAAAGATGATAATAATGTGGTATTTTTGGTAGCCATAATAATTACATGGATTATGATCATGAAAGTATAGATGATAACGACGAAAATGATGATAACGATAATGATGATGACCCTAAAGATAATGATAATACCAATGGTAATGATGGATATGACAAAGACAAAGATAAAGACAGCAAAAACAACAACGACGAAAATGACAACACCACCAATACCGAAGATAGTAAAGATAGCACCACGAAACAATAACAAAACCAAACAAACAATAACAAAACAAAACAAACAATAACAAACAAAACAAACAATAACAAAACAAAACAACAATAACAAAACAAAACAAAACAATAAACAATAACAATCATAATAAAGAGGAGAGACAGAAGGACCAAACAAAACAAAGGAAACAAAAGCCCTTTAGAATTCCTCCTGTCAGTCCCCCCGCTGTCAGCTGATCGGGGTGTTCCGACTTTTAAACGCCGCCCCCCCCCCCTCCCTCCCAATGTTATCTTTATCTTACGCTGTAAATTTCATGCGGGGTCATCCAGGGTCATGTCCGGGTCGTGTTGATTCTAGCGAAGTTAAAAGGTATATATATATATATATATATATATATATATATATATATATATATATATAATATATATATATATATATATATATATATATTAATGTTTTGCTTGTTTTTTTATGTCTTTTACTTAGGCCGACGCAACTTGATATTAAATTATATATATTTTTTTGTTGGTTATGATTATGTTCTTTATATTTTCCAGGTCTTTAAGTTTTTTTTTACTTGATATTGTATTATATCTCACATTGCAATGCATTATGAGTTGCCTTTTATTTTATCCTTCACTTTATATTTATTTATCTGTAGGATGCTTATTGTGTTGTTGAAATAAGGAGAAGTGTTCTCTGATAAATTACATCCTTGCAATATTTTTTTTTCCATTTAATAGTTCACGTTGTTTAAGTTGCATTCTTCAAACAAGGAAATGTATCCTTTAATTAATCGCAGAATACAATTTATAGATTGATCATGACAATTCCATCATATTTATGTGTTAAAAAATAATTGCATTTTTATGTGTGTTATAAAATAATTGTTCATATCCTTTTGCATCTATTTGGATCCAAAGGTGGTAGCTATCAAACCATTCGAAATCAGATATGAGTTATTATAATTATCAATATTACGCATATGCATTCATCTTTGATTAAATGAAACTACATTTGCTTTTCATAATGCTACAATTGTTGTCATGTTGTCATTAGCAATATTTGCTCTGATACTGAACCTGCATTTAGTGTATGAAGTATTTTCGGTGCATCTGATGCCGCTGCCCAGTGGACTCTCAACGTAAATATTGCAAGGAGAGAAAACGGATGTCAGGGTAGACTAAAGAATAATGCAAAAGCCACAATGCGTCATAATTTACCCCAACGTTTAGGGAAGGGAATGAGAGCGAGAGAGAAAAAAGGAAGCACATGAGGGTAATTCTTTGAGCCTAAGGGATGGGGAAGGAATTAGGGCTGTAGATTGAGGGTCTGATTTTGTGAAAAGATGATGTGCATTAGAAATAAAGTTATTAAAGAAACGTATTTTAATCCAGTCCTAATCTAGGAGGCTTGGAATCGATGGTAGTAAGAGATACATATCCTACCTTTGTTAACTAATATCTTTATTTACACAAATGCATGGTTAATATTATATATATTTCATTTGCCTCCTCTCCCTTATATGTTTAAACATTTTATGGCTTTTGTTGACATCATAAAAAAGTGAAAAAAAAGCTTTAGTGTGTTTTGTTATTCTCACGCATCTCGTCACACATTTTTTTTTTTTTTTTTTTTATCTAACGGCGCCGTACAAAGGATTTTTTTGTGTGTGTACCAAGAGTTGGCGAGTTTTCATTAAGTGTATATTTATGCATGCTTTCAGATTCCACTTTTCATTTTTAAAACCTGTATGTTTTTTTTTTTCTTTTTTACAGTCGGCCTTTTCATCAGAGGGAAACTCTTAGTAATTAACCGCTCTGTAAAAAAAAAAAAATAATAAGAAGAAAGAGAGAGAGAGAGAGAGAGAAAGAGAGAGAGAAGAGAGAGAGAGAGAGAGAGAGAGAAGAGAGAGAGAGAGAGAGAGAGAGAGAGAGAGAGAGAGAGAGAGAGAGAGAGAGAGAGAGAGAGAGAGAGAGAGAGAGATTATTTACATGTCGCCAAAGGAATTATAGACACTGGTCACTTTCCAACTGTTGAAACTATTTCATACTTTAATGAACGGACTAAAAAAAAATCCACATGAATGATTTAACTCAAAGCTTTGGAGGATCTGCCATAATAACTTAATAACGCGACCAAACTAATTTCTGGCATAATATTACTGCTCAGATGGTCGCATATTGAGAACTGTGGTCAGATGAAGTTTTATCTCTGAAATGTTGCGACGTTTTGAATTCTCAGCCACTTTACATTAATTGTTTCCCCCCTTTTTGTTCATTTATTTAAGTTTTAATCCTTAGCAGATACCTATATATTTCTCCCATTCGATAAAATGACTCAAGTGCATTTTTCTCCCATTCTCATCTCTCCCATTTAATTTTTTATCATCAAGTTCGTTTCATATCCAAGTGGACATGAAAGGCATGTCCGTAAAGCAGCAAGCATATTTACCAAAGGGATGAGGGGTTTAAGTGGCCAGTTCCTCTCCGAAACGACTTTGACCCCTACATGCCGATGCCAGCACTAAATCACACATATACCACAAAATACCATTCTTCTTCTCAGCTTTCTCCCATTTTCTATATGAGGTCGCCGTTATGGATAAACCGCTCTATTATGGCTCATTCCATAATGGTTTTGGCAAAAGTTTTTACAGTCGGATGCCCTTCCTGACACCAATCCTCTCTATTTATCCGGGCTTGGGACCGGCACCCACAAAGGATGGCTTGCCTCCCAGGTATACCACAAAATATCATTAAAGTAAATGATTAAAAGTTCTTTATGTGATGTTAAAATTACCCAAGAAATCACAAATTCCAAAAGCTACCCATCTTGTGTCCTAGGTGGTTCAGTAGTAGCGTTCTCATCTCACAGTCTTATTGACCTGCGTTCGATTCCCGCGCACTACCAGTGGATGGTAACCTCTGGCCATTAATAGCGCAAAGGGGATAATTTAGAAGCACAATATACAAACAGCCACAATTTGTCTGAAGACCCACAAAAACCTAAGCTACTATCAAAAAACCTAAATTACTATTACAGACAGCCACAATTTGTCTGAAGACCCACAAAACTAAAATTACTACTAAAAAAACCTAAATTACTATTTATTACACAGACAGCCACAATTTGCCTACCTAAATTACTAACTACTAAAAAACCTAAATTACTATTACAGACAGCCACAATTTGCCTGAGGACCCACAAAAACCTAAATTACTATTATTATCTTTCCACACGTTTCTTGATATTACTATGGCTGTTGCAACTATGAAACTGAAAGGTGCTGACGAATCGTCCCTCGATATTTTGGGTCAGTAAGCCTTTCTAGAGTCGACAGAAGGGCAAAAGGAAGAAGTAATAATGTAACAACATCAACAAAACCCCAATAAGTGGAAGGAAGATTGACGTCGTGATGACAGAACGTGAGATGACCTTTTGAATAATTTTTGCCGCAATCGGTCAAAGTTCAATCAGGAAATATCCGCAGGGAAACAGAGAGAAAAAGATGGGTAGGATGAAGGGGAAAGGGAAGGAGGAAGGCAGAAGGAGAAAGGAGAAGGAGAAGAAGAAAATTGAAGAGACGGGGGAAGTAGAGGAAGGAGAGGAGGGAAGGGAGACGGAAGGAAGAGGGAAAAGAGAGAAGTGGGAGGGAGAAGGGAGGAGGAAAGGAGAGGGGGAGGGTGAGAGGGGGGGAGGGTTTAGGAAAGAGAGGTAGGCAGGAGGGGAGAGGAGGAGAGAGGAAGGGAAGAGAGGGGAAAAAAGGAGGAGGGGAAGGGAGATGGGAAGAAGGAGGGAAGGGAAGCAGAGAAGGAGAAGATGGAAGGAGGCGGGAGGAGGAGAGAGAAATAGAAGGAGGGGAGTGAGGAGAGAGGCAGAGAGGAGAAGGGGGGGATTGAAGAAAAAGAAGAAGAAAGGGGACGAAGGGGCAGGTGAGGGGGATAATGGGGGGAGGTGGGGGGGAGGGGAGGGGAGAAATGCGGGGAGAGGGTTGGAGGGAAAGGGAAGGGCGGGAGAAGATGGGAAGGGTAGAGGGAGAGAGAGAGAAGAGGAGAGAGAGAGGGAGGAGAGGGGAGAGGGAGAAAGCGGGAAGTAGAAGGGAAGGGGGAGATGAGGGCGCGCAGGCGGCGGGGGAGGAGGAGGGAGGGGGGATGGGAGGGGCGGTTGAGGAAGGGGAGAGGGTGAGACCGGAGAGAGGCGGGAGGGGGGCGGGGGGGAGCGATGAGGGAAAGAGGGGGAAAAGAGGGAAAGGAGGGTGAAGAGATAGGGGAAAATAGGGGAGGGAGGGGAGAGGGGAGGTCAGTGAAGGAGGAAGAGAGGTAGAGAAAGGAAGAGTAAGAAAGGAGAGGAGGGAAGAGAGAGGTAAGAGGGAAAATGAAGGAAGGAGGGAGAGAGAAGGGGAGAAAGGAGTGGCAGGAGAGGGAGGGGAAGGAGGAGGGGAGAGAGGAGGAGGGAGGGGGGGAGGAGGAGAAGAGAGAGGGATAGAGAAGGAGAGAGGAGGAAGAGAGAGGGTAGAGAAGGGGGAGGCGAAAAGAGAGAAAGAAGGAAAGGAAAGAGAGAGAGGAGGAATGAGAGAGGTGAGGAGGAAAAGGAGAAGAGGAGAGAGGGAGGGGTGGGAGGGGAGAAAAGTGAAGAGGGGGGGAAGAAAGAAGAGAGAAGGAGAGGTGAAGAGCGAGAAGGAAGGGGAAGAGAGGAAGGAGGGAAGAGAGGGAGAAGAAAGGAGAGAGGAGAGAGAGAAAAAGGTAGGAGGGGGGGACGATGAGGAGGCGGAAGAAGAGAGGGGAAGAGGGAGGAAGGAAGGAGAGCCGGAGGAGTGGGTGGGGAGCATGAGGGGGGAAGGGGAGAGGGGGTGAGAGGCGGGAGAAGAACCCCACCCCCCCCCAGCCCCCCCCCGCCCCCCCCCCCCCCCCGAAGGAAAAGAAAAAGAAAAAGATAAGAAGGAGACATAATAATTATAGAAGCAGGGAAAGTAGAAGAATAAAAAAATGGAAGGAACGAGAATAGGAGAATAAGAGAGGAATAGAAACGAGAATTAAAAAAAAAAAGAAAAAAAATCAAAGAAAAAGAAGAAAAAACGTAGAGAAAATGAAAATAACAAAATACAGTAGAAGAAAACAAGATGAATTCAACAGGGGATACGAACTTAATATTTCAGATGACAGTCTCGTCTCCCATGATAACACTGCGACCTCTTCAGAAAAAAAAAAAAAAAAAAAAAAAAAAAATATATATATATATATATATATATAATATATATATATATATATATATATATATATATATATATATATATATATATATATATCCACACAGACTTAAAAAAACTGTTACAAAAGAGAATTAGAACTATTATAAATATCCCAAAGGCAATTACCAAAGAACCAATGATGACAGCTCTAAAGAGCGAATAGAGAAAAGAGAAAGTAAAAGCAAGACAGAAAATAAACGGGTTTAATGTCAAAACCTGCAAAGTAAGGCTCTTCGTAATGTTTTTCAGAGATAAATTTTGGACAATCTGCTTTTCAGTTTTGTAAATACGGATTTCCACAAAAGGTCTAAGGTAAAGTGTAATATTAGATAAATGATTTAATGGATAGATAAAAAATAATAATAATAACCAAAGATATAAATAAATGTATAAAAAGATGAATGATGAAGAGTGAAAATATAAAGCTAAAGGTTAGATTAAAACTGATAATGATAAACCAAGACAAAATAAAAACGATAATAAAAGATAAGAAATAGATAAATAATGATAAAATAATAAGAATAATACTAATGAATAATAATAAAAAAACGTCATAGCTACCACGACGAAAAGCCAAACACAAATTGATTAATGCGTTTTTAATCAGATCGAAATTAGGTTTCAGGTAAAAAAAAAAAAAAAAAAAAAAAAAAAAATCTAGGGAACAGGTAATAATTATGGTAATCAAATCCAAGGGCTTCAATTTAAAGAAGCGAAGAACTGTCATTAGTGAAATAATTGACTGTTAATGATCTACTCATGAAGTTTTTCGGCTGAAATTAGTCACGCTGAAAATTAGTTTTTTTTTTTTTTTTTTTTTTGTGGCTCGGAAATATTATATGAAAATTACGAAATTGCAAGTCATAATGTGTCTGGTTGATCATAAAACATTTTTATTCTGTAAATGTGAGAGGAAGAAAAGATAGATAGAAAGAAAGAAGAAAAAAAAAAAGAAAAAGAAAGAGAGAGAGAGAGAGAGAGAGAGAGAGAGAGAGAGAGAGAGAGAGAAGAGAGAGAGAGAGAGAGAGAGAGAGAGAGAGAGAGAGAGAGAGAGAGAGAGAGAGAAGGAATTAGAGTTTGAAGATTTTTTTTTTTTTTGGAATAAGGGGAAGAAAAGACGAGGTGAAAGGAGAGAAGAAGAAAGAGATAAAGAAAAAAAAAAAGAAAAGAAAGAAAGATGAAATACAACACAAGTGAAGAAGAATAACATAGAAAAAACGATAAAAAGAAGAAAGAACATTATCATATATTATCATCATCCTATAAGTATTGTTATTGTTAATATCATTATTGTCATTAGCACTATTTTTTATTAAGATGACAATAGTAGTGATAATGATTATGAAAATAATCATAATTTTAATCAGAATGATAATAATGCAAATGATAATGCTAATACTAAAAGAAATAACAATAGAAATAAAAGTGATAATAGAAATAATGATAATGATTGTAATGATAACAGTGATAATGATGATTATTATAGTAATGATGAATTATGATGATAATTATAATAATGATGATTAGATGATCATAATTATATGATATTATAATTATAATAATGATATTATAATTATAATAATATATCTAATTGTTAAATTTTATGAATACTTTTGTGAGGTCTCGACCCCCCCCCCCCGCTTTATCCTTATCCTTATACTATTGCTTTCCTTCGTCTCCGCTGCACTTCCTTTTGCTTTAGTCTCCCCTTGACCTTTATTATTTCTCCCACCTTTTCCATTGTATTTTCTCCCTCCCTCCTCTCTCTCTCAATACTTCTTCACCCCCCCCCTCTCTCTCTTCCTCCCTCCCTCTCACTCTCCTTCACTTCCATACCCCCCCCCCCCCCACTTTCACCTTCTCTCTCGCTCTCTCCCTCCCCCCCCCCCTCCATTTACCCATCTCTGAAACCCGTACTCTTATCTACTCCATTCACTCTCTTCTGCCTACCTTTGCTACAATGTACGTGATCCGCCTGTATAACGACCTCCGTGAACAAACCAGTACGGGAGTTATCTCTGAACTCGGTCGTTTTGTGTGTACTTCTGGATACTTTCAGCCGGTTTGTTAAAATTGTGCGAGGCCGGACCCGATGAATATTCGTAATTACAGACACGCATATACGCAATTAATGTATAATTGTCTATATATCTGATAGATATACCTTTCCCTGTTTATTTGCCCGGTTGATAGGCATGTCTAGACTGATGAATATGCATTTATTTCTTTATTTTCGCATGTCAAGTATACGAATATTCTTTGGGTCGGGACTCGCACAATTTCGACAAACCGGCCGTTTGTGTATACTCTTTTTGCGATGTCGCTGGGTCAGGAAGTCGAGGTTTTTGTGTCTGAACCGAATTCCATAGCAGTTAGGAATGGCTGGATGTGTTTACGTAATGTTTACAGGGATTTATTACGAGTTGGCCAGGACTGGCATATCAACCCGGCAAATAGATGGTTAAATGTGTACCTATCAGATATATAGACAGACCTCAGGACCTGCCTGAGGTGCCTTCGTTTCGTAATTGAACTACTTGGGTTTGTAAGGTAACTTGTCCCTTCAGCTCAAGGATTTCGCATGTTTTACTCATTATACATACTTTGATTGGTGGTATTGGCGGTGGTTTTCATTCTACGTTTCACAAGGAGTCAAGGACACTCATAACCTGACCTAGGGATATTGTCTCCTGATGGGGGAAGGAACTAGCACCTCCCTCATCACGAACACTCATAACCTAACCGTATTTAATACCCATAAAGTTCATAAATACCATTTCCCCCCATGAATGAAAATTTCGAGAAAAAAAGTAAAACAGGATAATTCAAATACCCATAAAGTTCATAAATACCCCCTCCCCCCATTAATGAGAATTTGGAAAATAAAATAAAAAAAAGAAGGGAAAACAGGACGATTCAAATGCCCATAAAGGTCATAACCCCCCCCCCATTAATGAGAATTTGGAAGATAAATAAAAAAAGGGAAAACAGGACAATGCAAATACCCATAAACTTCATAAATACCACTTGGCCCCCATTAATGAGAATTCCAAAAAACAAACTAAAAAAGTAAAAACAGGACAATTCATATACCCCATAAAGTTCATAACACCCCCCCCCTCATTAATTAGAATTTCAAAAACAAACAAATAAAAAAAGTAAAACAGGACAATTCATATACCCATAAAGTTCATAAACACCCCTTCCCCATTAAATGAGAATTTAAAAAACAAACAAATAAAAAAAAGTAAAACAGGACAATTCATATACCATAAAGTTCATAAACACCCCCCCCCCCCCCATTAATGAGAATTTAAAAAACAAACAAATAAAAAAAAGTAAAACAGGACAATTCATATACCATAAAGTTCATAAACACCCTCCCCCCCCCATTAATGAGAATTTAAAAAACAAACAAATAAAAAAAAGTAAAACAGGACAATTCATATACCCATAAAGTCATAAACACCCCCCCCCCATTAATGAGAATTTAAAAACAAACAAACTAAAAAAAGTAAAGCAGGACAATTCATATACCCATAAAGTTCATAAACACCCCCCCCCGCCATTAATGAGAATTTAAAAAACAAACAAATAAAAAAAAAGTAAAACAGGACAATTCATATACCCATAAAGTTCATACCCCCCCCCCATTAATGAGAATTTAAAAACAAACAAACAAATAAAAAAAAAGTAAAACTGGACAATTCATATACCATAAAGTTCATAACCCCCCCCCCATTAATGAGAATTTCAAAAACAAACAAACTAAAAAAAA
>NW_020872617.1:423335-430835 GCF_003789085.1 Penaeus vannamei
TGTTGCCAATGCTTTTCTTCATTTGGTTGTTAGGATAATTACTACTGTTATGTTATTAATGCTGCTCTTGTTCATCTATTTCATCTTTTTTATATCATGATCATCATAATTTTCATTAGTCATCATCATTATCAAGATCATCATCTTCACCACCACGACCACTATCATCACCACCACCATCATCACATCATCACCATAACCACCACCATCACCATCATCACCACCACCACCACCACCACCACCACACCACCATCATCACCACTACCACCAGACCACCATCATCACCATTATCGCTACTAATCACTATTATCATTGCTATAATTATTAACTGTCCATGTGTCACTTCCTTTGATAATGACCATGATGGAAATGCAAGAAAAGAGGTAGATAGATGGATAGATAGATAAATGAATAAACAGACAAATAGATAGATAGACAGATGGATAAATAGATAGACAGACAGAGAGATGGTTAGGTAGATATATAGATGGATAGATAGATAGATGAATAAATCGATAGATATATGGATAGATAGCTATAAAGATCTATAAATCGATAGAAAAATGGATAGATAGACAGATGGATACATATATTTATAGATGGATAAATAAATTCATGGATAAATCGATATCGATAGATATATAAATTGATGGATAAATCGATAGATAGATAAATTGATGGATAAATCGATAGATAGATAAATTGATGGATAAATCGATAGATAGATAAATTGATGGACAAATCGATAGGCAGACAGACAGATAGATAAATCCATATATAGAACCATAGACAGATAGATAAAGCGATATACCAAAAACCAAGAATATAAATCCTTTAATTAATCCCTTACGTTATATCCTCGATGACGTGTTACCTGTTGTCTCCCTTCCCCGATTCGCTCTTCCGGAAGTGAAACACGATCATGCAGTCTCTTCACTTCACCTTTTTACGTACTTTCTCGCCTCAAAGGAGATGGTGTGTCGTCCCTTAGTCTTTTACGGCCGGTTTGTTAAAATTGTGCCAGGCTCGACCTAATGAGTTTTCATGAATACAGTTGCAGAGATAAAGGCATATCTGTCTATATGTCTGATAGATATGAATTTAGTTATCTATTTGCCCGGTTGATACGCATGTCTAGCCTGATGAATGTCCATGTATTTTTTTTTATTTATGCATGTCAAGTATGCGAGCTTTCTTTGGGTCAGGCCTCGTACAATTCTAACAAACCGGCCGATTATCTGTAGTTCGGGTATTATGGGTATTGATATATTGTATACGGTATTGTGTGTCTTAATATATTCGTTAATGGTGTAGGCGTCAGTCAAAGTAACATCTGGTGACGCACTGTTGACAAAAAAAGGACAAAAAAAAAAAAAAAAAGAAAAAAGAAAAAGAAAAAAATTGCTGACCGAAGCTACTGTCGAGTGGAGTGGAAACATATTGATACGTCTTATTTGATAATATATATATATATATATATATATATATAATATATATTATATATATATATATACATATATTGATACTGAGATATTGATAATCGAGTAGAAATATATTGATAATAAAATATATTGATAATCGAGTGAAAATATATTGATACGTCTATCAATATAAGTTATAGTAAAGGAACCTACCTCTATCTATGACAAGGAATTACCAATTATCGCTTACTAATATAAATCATGACAAAGAAACTATCTATCTTTGACAAAGGGCTGGCCAGAGAGCACCAAACAACACGAGTTATGCCAATGAAATTACCTCTATGACAAAGGACAAACATCGCCCAAGAACTTAATTTACAAAAGAATTTCACTTTATTAGAAGTCCTTTGTTAAGAATTTCATTGGCATATCTAAAAAAAAAAAAAAAATCAGTTATTGAAAGACAAACATCGCCCAAGAACTTAATTTACAAAAGAATTTCACTTTATTAGAAGTCCTTTGTTAAGAATCTATATAGAACTTATCTCCCAAGTTAAGAAACAAATAACAGTGAAGACAAACCACCCAAGCAAACTTAACGACCGTTTTCCAGATCATTAAAAAAAAATCAAACCATCTATCAAATATTTCCCATACAAAAAGCCATCTAAAAAAAAAAAAATAATAAATAAATACACATAAATCACTCGTAAACCCATAATGAAACAGTTGATTTACCAAACAGTTATGCGCACTCATCACTATGCTAATGTAGCTAGTTTACAGTTTACGCTCATGTGAATAGTTATAACGCTTATAACTGTTTAAATGCATTTGGATGACTGCCAAATAGCTGCGATGAGGCTGCTGAACTAATGATGGTGATGATATGATTATGAAATGACTAAAGTAATGATTATAATGATAATAATTGATAATGATAATGATAATAATGATAATAACAATGATGATGATTATGATAATGATAACGATAATGATAATAGTGTTGATAATAATAATAATGACAATGACGATACTAATGATAATGAACATGATAATGATAATAATGATAATAGTATTGATGCTAATCATAATCATAATAATAATAATCTTAATGATAGTAATAATGATGACCATAATGATAGTAACGCTATTGATACTACTAATAATAACAATAATAATAATGAATAATAATGATAATAATAGTAGCAATGATAGAGATAATAATGAGTGTGTGTGTGTGTGTGTGTGCAGATATGTGTGTATGTGTGTATGTGTGTAGATGTGTGTGTGTGTGTGTGTGTGTGTGTGTGTGTGTGTGTGTGTGTGTGGTGTGTGTGTGTGTGTGTGTGTGTGTGAGTGTGTGTGTGTGTGTGTGCATGTGTGCATTTATATAAATAGTGTACGTATGTGTGTACATACATATATCTTTATCTGTCAGCCTAAAACCAGCATCATTACTTTCATCCATTTCATATCTACTTATTCACATCCTTTAAACGCTCTTCCGAAGATCCCATTTATTCAGTTGAAAATAGATAGATATAAGTATGATAACAATATAGATATATAACACTATAGATAATAACAAGATAGATAGTATAGATAACAATATAGATATAATAACAAGATAGATATAACAAGATAGATAGCAAGATAGATATAAGTATAATAACAATATAGATATTATAACAATATAGATATAATAACAAGATAGATAGTAAGATAGATATAAGTATAATAACATATAATACAAGATAGATATAACAAGATAGATAGCAAGATAGATATAGTAAAAATAACAATATAGATATTATAACATAGATAGATAGATATAGATAGCAAGATAGATTATAAGATAGATATATAAGATAGATAGATAGATTAGTATATATAGAATAACAAGATAGATATAACAAGATAGCAAGATAAATATAAGTTAATGGAAGAGTAGAACATACTGGATCCTGATAAGAAGAATCTGTTTCCATCAGGGTTCGTGGATACAGAACTTGCGCACAATAACAAGGAACAAAAGGATGTTCTATTTTGAGTTTCAGGATAGAGAAACAAGTGAGAAGAGAGGGGAGGGAGTGGGAGTGGGAGTGGGAGTGGGAGTGGGAGTGGGAGTGGGAGTGGGAGGGGGAAGGGGAGGGGGAGGGGAGGGGAGGGGAGGGGAAGGGGAGGGGGGGGGGAGAAATGGAGGGAGAGGGGAGGGGACCTGGAGGGAGGGAGGAAGGAAGGGGGGAGACATGGAAGGAGGGAGGAAGGAGGGTAGGGGGAGGGGTGAAGATGGGAAAGGTGAGGGAGGAAGGGGGGGGGGAGACATGGAGGGAAGAGGGTAAGGTTGGAGGGAGGGAGAAGGGGGGGGCAGAGGAAGGAGTAAGTATGGAGGGAAAGGAGGAAGGGGGAAGGGGGAGGGGGAGACATGGAAAGAGGGAAAAGGGGGGGGGGGGGAGAAGGGGAGACATGAAAGGGAGAGGCAAGGCGGAGGGATGGAGGAAAGGAGGAGGGGGGGAGGGGGGTTTACGGAGAAGTAACGGAGTCAAAATAGACCAAGTATATGAAGGATAAGAAGATAAATAGATAATAACCAGATAGACAGACAGACACGAATAGAAACAACGTATATTAAAAAAATTATATATACTCATCGGAGGTAATAGACTAGGTATATGTAGGATAAAAGACAAATAGATAACCAGATAGACAGACATAACGATATACCAAAAAAGAGAAATAGTTCTTAAAACCTTTCCCAACGTATTAAACAACTTTCATATATCATCACATAATAATCTTATTTTATAAACTATTCCTTCGAATTGGCCACAGATGAGTCCATTTAGGAGGTGGTGGTGGTGGTGGTGGGAGGAGAGAGGAGGAGTGGTGGTGGAAGAGGTAGGAGGAGGTGGTGGTGGTGGAGGAGGAGGAGGTGGTGGTGGTGGTGGAGGAGGAAGCTGGTTGGGTGATGGTGGAGGGAGGAGAGGAGGTGTTGGTGGTGGACGAGAGAGGAGGAGGTGGTGGTGGAGGAGGCGGATGAGAGGAGGCGTGGGTGGAAGAGGAGGAGGAGGTGGTGGTGATGGTGGAGGAGGAGGAGGTGGTGGTGGTGGAGGAGGAGGAGCTGGTGGTGTGGTAGAGGAGAAGAAGAGGAGGTGTTGGTGGCGGAGGAGGAGGAGGTAGTGGTGGAGTTGGGGAGAGGTGGTGGCGGAGGAGAAGAAGAGGTGGTGGTGGAGGAGAAGGAAGAGGTGGTGGTGATGGTGGTGGTGGGGAGGAGGAGGAGGAGTGAGGAGGAGGAGGAGGAGGAGGAGGAGGAAGGAGGGAGGAGGAGGGAGGGAGGAGGAGGAGGAAGAAGGTAGTAGGTGGGGGGAGTGGAATTGGAAGAGGGGAGGTAGTGGTGGTGCTGGAGTTGGAGGAGGAGGTGGTGGTGGCCCATTTAGGAAACGTAGAGACAAAAGAAAACAATGTAAACCTCAAGCTGTTCTGTAATTAGCAGTTTTAAATTGCTTGATATAGCTTCACTGTCCAACCCCATTACCGTAAGTATTATCGAACGAAGCGCCATTATGATGAGTTCGGGAAATAGAAACTCAATGAAAAAATATCAGATAAGAGGAGCGGAAGCGAAGAGGGAGAGGAGGAAGGGAGAGGGAGAGGGAGAGGGAGAATGAGAGGGAGAGGGAGGAGGGAGAGGGAGAGGGGGAGAGGGAGAGGGGAGGGGAGAGGGAGAGGAGAGGGAAAGGGAGGGGGAAGAGGGAGGGAGAGGAGAGGGAGGGAGAGGGGAGAGGAGAGGGAGAGGGAGAGGGAGAGGGAGAGAGAGGGACGGAGAGGGAGGAGAGAGAGAGAGAACAGAAAAAGGAGGGAGAAACAGAGAAAGTAAGAGAAAAACGAGAGAAACAGAGAGAGAGAGAAACACACAGAGAGAACAGAGAGAGAATAAGATCATAAAGAGAGAGAAAAAGAGAGAAAAAAACGAAAGAAGAGAGAGAAAGAGAGAAAGAAACAGAAACAAAAAAAGAGAGAGAAAGAAACAGACAAAGTACTGACCTCGTTTTAAACTCTGTTTTTAAGAAATGGTTGAGAGGCAAATATCTGTCAATAGCAGCCTTAATAACTTAATGGTGACGACCTGGGGAAGTCGAGGTTTTGAAAAGGTTGTGAATGTTGTGTGAATTTGGGAGTCTTTGTCGAGAAGGAGAGGAGGAGGTGGTGGAGGAGGAGGGGAGGAGGGGGAGGGTGGTGGTGGTGGTGGTGGTAGAGGGGAGGTGGTGTTTGGTGAAGGAGAGGTGAGGAGGAGGATTGTTCTTTTTTCTTTCTTTACCTGTCTGCCTCTCTCTCTCTCTCTCTCTCTCTCTCTCTCTCTCTCTCTCTCTCTCTCTCTCTCTCTCTCTCTCTCTCTCTTCTCTCTCTCTCTCTCTCTCTCTCTCTCTCCGCTTTCCTTTCCCTTTCTTCCAACACTTATATATATTGTATATATTATATATATATATATATATATATATATATATATATATATATATATATATATATATATATTATATATAAGCTAGGTTACTAAAAAAGACTATATTCTTATTTAATGAAAATTCAGTCTTACAGATCATCAACTTTGCCCCCCCCCCAGCAAAAAAAAAAATAAATAAAAAAATAAAAAAATCCCCCACAAATCATACAAGTTCATAAGGAAATAATATTTTTTGACTTTAGAATTGATGGTTTCATTGGGGCGCCTTTTTTCGTTTTTTTTTTCTAACGATGAAAGATGACAGGTGAGAATGGAGACGCTTAATGAAGATGTATATTCATTCCTTTACAATCGCGAAGGTAAAGCGGATAGAATATGATGAATGGGCATCCATCTGAACCCCCCCCCCCCCCGCCCCATCATTCTCTTCTCACCCACAAACTCTCCTCCTCTACACCCCCCACCTCCCTCACCCCCACCCTCATGTTTCTCCTCCTCCTCATTTCCATATTTAGGTATATAAATGTATTGTGTCTTGTCTAGAGTTAGATATCTGGAGGTGTTTACAAGGAAGAAGGAGGAGGAGGAGGAGGGGGAGGAGGAGGAGAGTAGGAAGGGGAGGAGGAGGTGGAGAGGTAGGAAAGGGAGGGGAGAGGGAGGAGGAGAGGGGGAAGAGAGGAAGAGGAGCGAGGGGGAGAGGAGGAGGAGGAGGGGCAGAAGGAGGAGGAGGAAGAAGAAGAGGAGGAGGAGGAGGAGGAGAGAGGAAGGGGAGGGGAGGGGGGAGGGAGGAGGGGAGGGAGGAGGGGACGGAGAGAAGGAGGGAGGGGAAAGAGGAGGAGGAGAAGAAGAAAAGGGAGAGGAGAAAAGGGAGAAAAAGAAGAAGGAAAAAGAGGAGAAGGAGAATGAAAAAGAGAAAGAAGAAAATAAAGGAGGAAGAGGTGGAGAAAAGGAAAAAAAAAAAGAAAAAAAAAAAAAAAATAACTATTAAAAATGACTGCGAGGAAAATAGAATAAAAGAAAAGAAGAAAAATACAAAAAACTTTGACGGAGAAATTATGTTGAACACGTACCATTTCGAACATTTTCATATTAAGCAAATATTAGTTCACTTTTTTTTATATTAAGCAAATATTAGTATACCTTTACAGATTCCTTTTGCTTGAATGTGATTTGTAAAAATATACATTCCTTGGCGTCAGATTTTCGTAAAAGAAAGAAAGAAAGAAGGAAAGAAGAAGAAGAAGAAGAAGAAGAAGAAAAGAAAGAAGAAGAAGAAGAAAGAAGAAGAAGAAGAAGAAGAAGAAGAAGAAGAAGAAGAAGAAAAGAAGAAGAAAGAAGAAGAAAAGAAGAAGAAGACGAAGAAGAAGAAAGAAACAAAAGAAGAAGAAGAAGAAGAAAGAAGAAGAAGAAGAAGAAGGAGAAGAAGAAAAGAAGAAGTTTTTTTTTCTATTTTCGCTTTTATCAGTTAGTGTTCTCATTCTATTCTGTTTTAGGTATTTACACATTGAAATAATAAATACATGTAACTTTTTCTTGATAACGGTGTTCTAATTCCCAATTATTTATTTTTAATATATCTTTCATTATTTGATTTTCATTACTACTGAATTA
>NW_020872617.1:440927-443427 GCF_003789085.1 Penaeus vannamei
CCATACCCATATACACTTAAACATACAATTACTTCCCTTCCTCTCTTTCTCTTTCTCTCTCATACAAATATAAAAATATTTACCATTCAATTCCCACTCATACATGGTGATTCTCTTTACTTATCTCTCTCCTCCCTCCCTCACTTTCGTCTCTCTCCCTACCTCACCTTTCTCTTTCCCTCCCACACCTACATCACTCTCCTTCTCTCCCTCCCCCACCTCTCTCTCTCTTTCTCTCCTCCCCCCCTCTCTCTCTCCTCTCCTCCCCCCTCTCCTCTCTCTCTCTCCCTCTCTCCTCCCTCTCCCTCTCCCCTCTCCTTCTCTCCCTTCCCCTCTCTCTTCTCCTTCTCTCCCTCCTCTCTCTCTCTCTCTCTCTCTCTCTCTCTCTCTCTCTCTCTCTCTCTCTCCCTCTCTCTCTCTCTCTTCTCTCTCTCTCTCTCTCTCTCTCTCTCTCTCCTTCTCTCTCTTCTCTCCCTCTCTCTCTTCCCCCACCTCTCCCTCTCTCCTCCCTCTCAACAAACACAAACAAAAAGACGAAAAGGCAGAAAAAAATTCCCACTCTGCTTATGAACCGCCGAGAGAAGACCCTGAGTCGACACCCCGACGAGACGCTTGGCTGCAAATACACAATACAATAACCCAGAGGCGAGGATGAGTGCAATTTCAGATTATCTTCGGAGTTCCCTTTGTCTCTCTATTGTATATGTGTGCATATATATATTTTGCTTGCTTTTCTTTTATTAATGCTGTCTTTGTGTGTTCTATATGTGTTGTTTTTTTTTGCTTGCTTTTCTTTTATTAATGCTGTCTTTGTGTGATGCATATTTTTTTTTTTTTTTTTTTTTTTTTTTGTTCTCTGGTTTATTGTTTATGATTTCTTTCGTGACGTATCACTCTTTCTATTCTATCTGTGCACGCATTTTTTTTTTTGATTTATTTAATTCACTGATTGTTCATGATTGTTTTAATTACGCCGTCATATTTCTCCAGTTATCCACCATACACAATATATTATCCGCGGAATACTGTATTTCCCTAGACCGAAATCCTATCCCCTATATCAATCATCTTCTGACACTCCCCCCTCCACCATCCAACGGAAAAAAAAGGCAGAAAAATACCCAATTAACGTTAATGAACCACTAACCTTGCGAGAGAAACATTATAGCCTATAAATCTATCAGGGCAGACCGTTTTTCATGGCTCGGTTCATGGGAAAGTGTACCCTGGGAGGCGGCTTCTCTCTCCCAAAATCCCCGGTCTTAGTGGTACTTGAGAAAGGAAAACAGCGGGCGCCCTTAACCGTGCCAGCGTCTTGACTCGATTACAGAATCGTAAAGAAAAAAAGGCGAAATATATTTTTATTCTTTTAAACTTCAGTGAAGGAGGAAAGAGGGGGGAGGGGGGGGGATAGGTAGGTACGATATACACATTTTTTTTTTATTATTGTTTTGGGTCACATGCGGTTCTTGATGTTATTTTGTTTCGAGTGTGTTCGAACCACCAAAAAGAATCCCTCAGATTACCTGTTCGGAACACCGAAGAACTTGTCCGAATTGTGTATATTTTAAGAGCAAGCCAACGGGAGGAGGACACGCAGGAAAACGAATAAATGAATAAAAAAAAAGAGAGATACACAACCAGTAATCAGATTAAAGCATCATGAAGAGTGACGGCTCTCGCAAAACATTTTTAATCCGCGTCATAAAAAGAGAGAAAGAGAGAAAAAAAAGGAAGGGAAAAACTTGTACGAAGCGAATGACGAAGCCATAACGGCGTTTTCATAGCCTGTGCTTCGTTTTATGGCTTCAGATACTGTTCCGAGTATGGTTCGAAATCCCTATTCGCGGGTGTACTGCGCCGGGTTATTTGGGGGTGGGGGGGGGTGGAGGGGGGGGGGGAGTGCGAATATTGGAAGATGAGAAGGAGGAGGAAGGTGAATGAGAAAGAAGGGAATGAGGCAGATGGTGAGAGAGTAATCGGGGGAGGAGGAAGGACGTGAACGAAGAGTGGAAGGAAACGGAAGGTGAAAGAGGAAGCGGAAGAGGAGGAGGAGGAAAGGAAGAAGGAGGTAGGCAGAGTAGATGAAAAGAAGAAGAAGAAGAGGGGAAAGGGTAATGGAGAGAGAGAGAAGAGAGAGAGAGAGAGAGAGAGGGAGAGAAAGAGAGAGAGAGAGAGAAAGAGGAGAGAGACAGACAGAGACAGATATGAATATGAGACGGATAAAAATACAAAGAAAGACAAAAACAAAAAGAGAAAGAAATAGATAAATATATCATTAGGCAGAGCAAAAGGAGAAAAAATATTCTTAATATATTATTTGCCATTTATTAAAAGCACAACTAACAGTTACGTAGGGGAAATTAAGATTAACTCGCTTAAACAAAATTTAATCGTCTAAAACCTGTAAAACAAAGAAGCATAAAAAAGGAAGGCAATTTATCCACAGATGAAGCATCACTATAAAACGCATAAAAAGAAAAAAGAAAATACATCGAAA
>NW_020872617.1:453427-460927 GCF_003789085.1 Penaeus vannamei
ACTGATTCTTCCCTTCTTTTCCCGCATCTTTCTCCAGTTTACTTGTTTACCTTCATTTGGAACATAAACCTTCAAGCACTCAAAATGTCGAAATACGGAAAAAATACACCTGTTTATCCAGACAACAGCAAACAAAAAGCGTAAATAAAGGTATAATATAAAGAACTATCGCTTTAAAGGCCTCGGTTTGAACTCTGGACTCAGTAACACAGCAGAAAACGTAATGCAGTTGATGTAACATTTTTGTATATATTATTTATTCAGCGAATTTCAACATCGATTAAAAAAAGAAGAAGTGCCAAATGCGCAATTAAGAGTGTAAACAAACCCTCTTTTCTAAATATTCCAAATACATCCTATTTGGTAAAGGAAATCATAAAACACAGACGAATCAGTTGAATAAATGACACACTTCGGCATATATTACAATACGTAATGACGACTGCGTTATCGAATCGAGGTTTCGCAGTCGTCCCTTGATTAGCCAATCCTGGGGCGTCGTCGCAGTCGTCCCTTGATTAGCCAATCCCGGACGTCGTCGCAGTCGTCTTGATTAGCCAATCGTCGTCGCAGTCGTCCCTTGATTAGCCAACGTCGTCGCAGTCGTCAAGTCGTCCTTGATTAGCCAATCCCGGGACGTCGTCGCAGTCGTCCCTTGATTAGCCAATCTCGGGGCGTCGTCGCAGTCGTCCCTTGATTAGCCAATCCCGGGACGTCGTCGCAGTCGTCCTTGATTAGCCAATCCCGGGACGTCGTCGCAGTCGTCCCTTGATTAGCCAATCCCGGGACGTCGTCGCAGTCGTCCCTTGATTAGCCAATCCCGGGCCGTCGTCGCAGTCGTCCTTGATTAGCCAATCCCGGGACGTCGTCGCAGTCGTCCTTGATTAGCCAATCTCGGGCGTCGTCGCAGTCGTCCTTGATTAGCCAATCTCGGGCCGTCGTCGCAGTCGTCCCTTGATTAGCCAATCCTGGGACGTCGTCGCAGTCGTCCCTTGATTAGCCAATCCCGGGCGTCGTCGCAGTCGTCCTTGATTAGCCAATCCCGGGACGTCGTCGCAGTCGTCCTTGATTAGCCAATCCGGGCCGTCGTCAGTCGTCCTTGATTAGCCAATCCCGGGACGTCGTGCAGTCGTCCCTTGATTAGCCAATCCCGGGCGTCGTCGCAGTCGTCCCTTGATTAGCCAATCCGGGACGTCGTCGCAGTCGGATTTAGCCAAGTCGTCGCAGTCCCTTGATTAGCCAATCTCGGGCGTCGTCGCGTCGTCCCTTGATTAGCCAATCCCGTTCATCGCAGTCGTCCTTGATTAGCCAATCCGGGGCGTCGTCGCAGTCGTCCTTGATTAGCAATCCCGGAGTCGTCGCAGTCGTCCCTTGATTAGCCAATCCCGGGACGTCGTCGCAGTCGTCCCTTGATTAGCCAATCTCGTCGTCGCAGTCGTCCCGCGCAACGCCAATTCGTAGTCGTCCGCCATTAGCCAATTCGTCGCAGTCGTCCCTTGATTAGCCAATCCGGACGTCGTCGCAGTCGTCCTTGATTAGCCAATCCGGGACGTCGTCGCAGTCGTCTTGATTAGCAGTCGCCCGTCCCTTGATTATCGGTCGTCGCAGTCGTCGCGGGACGTCGTCGCAGTCGTCCTTGATTAGCCAATCCCGGGATCCCTTGATTAGGGGCGTCGCAGTCCCGCCAAGTCGCAGTCGTCCCTTGATTAGCCAAGCAAGTCGTCCCTTGATTAGCCAATCCCGGGACGTCGTCGCAGTCGTCCCTTGATTAGCCAAATCCTTGATTAGGATCCGTCGTCGCAGTCGTCCCTTGATTAGCCAATCTCGGGGCCGTCGCCAAAGCGCTCTCGGTGTGCACGAGGGTCGACGCCGCAGCAAAACCCGTCTATTATGGACGAAGCTAAAGGCGCGGAACATCACTGTGACCCGAGTTCTTGAAGTTGCGTTGCTCACACTTCCGCCTGAAGGGGTGAGGGAGGGGAGGTGGGGAGAGGGGAGGTGGGGAGGGGAGATGGGGAGGGGAGGTGGGAGAGGGAGGGGTGGGGAGGGGGGAGAGGGGGGAGGGTGGATAAAAGGAGGGGAGGGGGGGGGAAAGAAGGAGGGGAGGGGAGGGGGGTAAATAGAGGGGGAGGGGGAGATAAAAGAAGGGGAGGGGGGTAAGGGGGAAAGAAGGAGGGGAGGGGAGGGGGGTAAATAGAGGGGAGGGGGAGATAAAAGGAGGGGAAGGGGGTAAGGGGGAAAAGGGAGTAGGGATGAAGGAGGGGTGGGAAGGGAGGGGAGATAAAAAGGAGGGGGAGGGGGGTAAGGGGGAAAGAAGTAGGGGAGGGAGAGGGGAGGGGGAGATAAAAGGAGGGGATGGGGGTAAGGGGGAAAAGGGAGTAGTGGGGAAAGAAGGAAGGGGAGGGGAGGGAAGGGGAGGGGAGGTAAAGGAGGGGGTGGGGGTAAGGGGAAAAGGGAGTAGGGGAGAAGTAGGAGGGGAGGGGAGGTGGGGGGGAGGTAAAAGGAGGGGGTGGAGATAAGGGGGAAAAGGGAGTAAGGGAGAAGGAGGGTGGAGGTAAGGAAAGGGATGGGAGAGTGGAGAGGGGTTCTGGAGAGAGCCCATGAGGGGGAAGGAGTTAGAAGAAGGGGATAAAGAAAGAAAGAGGGAAATAAGGAAAGGAAGAGGGGAAGAAGGAAGGAAGAGGGGAATGGGGGACGGAAGGAGGAATTAAGAAAAATTAGAGAAAGGAAAGAACGAAAGAGAAAGGGATGAAAGAGATAAAGAGAGAGACAGGAGAAAGAAGTAGTGGGGGGGGGGGGCAGCTAGTCCACTCTCCCACCGATGGGGATTATAAGAACAGTTGGGGAGAGAGGGGGGAAAGAGGGGTAAGCTAGGGGAGGGGGGGAGGGAAAGGAAAAGAGAGAGTGGGGGAAGAGAGGGGACAAAGAGGGATTGGGAGAAAGGAGGAAGAGGAAGAGGGAAAGACACGAGATAGGGATGCTTGGGGATACAGGGGAAGGAGAAGGGGAGAGATGAGACACAACATACTTTGCTTCCGTGACATTCTGACGCTGCTGAGGGATCTTCCTTGTCTTAAGCGCTGCGAGGAGGGACATGCAGAGCTCTCATCGCGAGAAATATACATAAATGCATACGTTAGAAGCCTGCAATAAACAACAACCAAACAAACAAACAAAAAAAGAAATCAATAGATATAAGCAGGTACACAAATACACATACATAAACAAACACACACACATACATGTTTGTGTGTGTTTGTATATATATGTACATATACATGCATATATATATATATATATATATATATATATATATATATATATATATATATATTATATATATATATATATATATATATATATTATATATAAGAGAGAGAGAGAGAGAGAGAGAGAGAGAGAGAGAGAGAGAGAGGAAAAAAATCTTCACATTACATAATCATATAATCTTATTACAGGCGGACGATATCAACAGAAACCAAATAAACTTCTTCCCCCCCAAAAAAAAAAAAAAAAAAATGTTACATCACACCAACCCGAAAAAAAAACATACGAACAAGAAAACACGAAAAAGCAACAGCCTACACCAACACAAAGCAACAAACAACAACAACAACAACAACAGCCAAGCCCAAAAGGGGTTCCATATTCGCATCAGCCTCCGCGAGTAGGTTTGTACAGCTCCACTCTCACAAACAGCTACCAGTGCTTGAAATATGTGCCCAATATTGTACAACCGTCATAAGGCTGACCATAATTTTATATTTACGGACTTTGCTCGGAGCTATTTTGGCAAAGCATGGAGTCTGGCGCTATTGATTATGCAAATAAAGTATCCCCTTGATGTTGCTAGTTCTGTTAGTTCTGGAGTTCGTGGAATATGCAGTGAAAGAGAGGCTAGGTTTAGCTTTTTTTTTTTTTTTTTTTTTTTCACATTTTAAATGTGGCAAGAAAGGGAATTACATGATGAAAGAATTTATGAGAAAGGGAGAGGTAGGGAGGGAGGGAGAGGGAAAGAGAGAGAGAGAGAAGAGAGAGAGAGAGAAAGAGAGAGAGAGAGAGAGAGGAGAGAGAGAGAGAGAGAGAGAGAGAGAGAGAGAGAGAGAGAGAGAGAGAGAGAGAGAGAGAGAGAGAGAGAGAGAGAGAGAGAGAGAAGGATACATAGATAGATAGATAGAGGAGAGAAAGAAAGAGAGAGAGAGAGAAAGATGGATAGATAGATAGATAGAGAGAGAGAGAGAGAGAGAAAGATGGATAGATAGAGAGAGAGAGAGAGAGTAAGTTATTCTAACAGAAAGATTAAATGATAGAGACAGCAAAAGACAGAGCAAGCTTTAAATGGAATTTCTTAACATTACAGATCTTTTTATCTGAAGGAAACAACATGAACCTCCTTGGATAACTGATAGATATTGATAAGGTTTATAACAACAACAATCATAATGATCGTCATAAAAGCAATTTCTTTTGATTACTGTGATGACTATATTAACAATAATGATGATAATAGAAATATCATCAATAGAAACGATGATTTAAAACAATGACAATTACAAAAAGTCCATAGAAACATGTTCAAAACAAAAATGAGAAAATGATAACAATGATAATGATGATACTAATGATGCAAATTATGACAATAAAGGTAGAATGATTATGATATAAGTAATAGTAACGGTAGTAATAATAGCAGTCATAACAATAATGAGAATGATAATAATAATATCAACTATAATGATAATGATAATACTAATGATAATGAAGATGATGTAAATAGTAATAATGCTGAAAATCATTATGGTAATGATGATGATCATAATGATATGATAACAATAACATTGATGGCGATAATAATAACAATAATAATAAAACAGCAATAATGATAGTGATAATAAGGATATTACAAAAATGAAATGATATTAACAATTATCATTAAGCAATTATAGTGATAATAACAAATTATAATGATAACAACGAAAATGATAACAACAAAAACAGTAATCATACTTTTAATGATAATGATACTCACGGCAATGATGATAATGATGATAATGAATAATCAAGACAACAAACAACCAGAAAAAAGAAACTATATATTACACACTCGTATAAACGAAACAATCCCAAACCGGGGGAGGTAAAAATTCCACATGGAAATATAAACAAATGAAATTATGCAAATAAGCTCGAAATAACATTAATGCCATGATGCTTCCCGGGTGAAAAATAGCAAAAGCCCAAACATCATGAAATATCAAGGAGAGAGTAAACATATTTGTTTGTTTACCCTGGTGTTGAGATGCGGGTCATATTGGGAATACGCTGTGCTTGTTTATTTCGTTTCAAATGTGTATATGTATGTGGGAATCCCTTTATCTATCTGTCTGTTTATCTGTCAATATATCCATGTTTGTGGATCTGGTTGTCTATCTGTCTGTTTGTCTGTCTATCTATCCACCTGTCTGTTCGCCTATTCATCAGTCTGTTTGTCTCTCTATTTGCTTTTCTGTTTACTAATCTATCTGAATATCTACATTGCGCTTTCATGCATAGATACATGCGTGTGTAAACTCACTGACTGTACTGTGACTGGACTCCTTATGCATACATATTCTCATAACCATGAATCTACACCTCTGACCTTGACATACATACATCTTAATTCGCAACATGAAAAACAACAGGACCTACATGCTCAATCGGCTTGCAAAGAATACGATCCAGCACAAACGCACATGCACACACACACACACACACACACACACACACACACACACACACACACACACCACAAACACACACACAGACACGAGAGAGAGAGAGAAAGGAGAGAGAGAGGGGAGGGAGGGAGGGAGGGAGGGAGGGAGGGAGGGAGGGAGGGAGGGAGGAGAGGAGAGAGAGAGAGAGGAGAGTGAGAGAGAGAGAGAGAGAGAGAGAGAGAGAGAGAGAGGAGAGAGAGAGAGAGAGAGAGAGAGAGAGAGAGAGAGAGAGAGAGAGAGAGAGGGAAGGGCCCTTCATACAGAACCTACCATTATTATGATCATTATTCGGCAGCAAAGCAACGATCATGTACACACAGCCACACACAGCACACGCGCGCAAACACACGCACACACACACGCCAACACACACACACACACACACACACACACACACACACACTTACACACACAAACACACACACACACACACATACACGCACACACAGCGGAAAGCCCTCCAAGGAGACCCTGCATTGTTATGATCATCTTACCGAAGTGAGGACAATGCCACTGAGGAGAAGGCTGACATAGCGGTGTATAATGGCTCAAGTTTGTTTGGTCGGAAACACACAAGTGCGTCTAGTCAGTGAAATGTTATGTATAGAGTTTTTTTTTTTCCAGTATTGGATACACACACACACATGCAAGCACGTACACACACACAGACACATCAAACACACTCGCAAACACGCACGCACACGCACACACACACCAAACATTCGCAAAACAACACACACACACACACGTACACACACACACACATATGCATAAACATATATTCAAACTTGTGTCTATTATAATATCTAATAATCTCTCTATCTATCTATCTATCTATCTATCTATCTATCATCTATCTATCTATCTATCTATCTATCTAATCTATCTATCTATCTATCTATGCTATCTATCTATTTATCTATCTATTATCTATCCTATTATCTATCTTATCTTAAATCTATCTATCTATCTATCTATTATAATATTATATAATATATATATATATATATATATATATATATATATATATATATATATATTATTGTATGTATATACATATATATATATATATATTATATATATATAATAATATTATATATATTTTTTTTTTTATCTATATCTAATCTATCTATCTATCTAAGACACACTATTGAAGAACAGGGAAACAGAAGCCACACCAACCAAGTATTTCTCATACCTCCCTCCCTCCCCCTCCTACCTCTAACCACCCTGCCTGTCCTCGCCGCCTCCCTCCTCCCCCCTCCCTCCGCCTATCCCTCCTTCACTCCCTCTCCCTCCTCCCTCTACCCTAACCACCACCTGCCCGTCCTCCCTCCTCCCTCCCCACCACCCCTCCCTCCCTCCTCCCTTCCACCACCCTGCCCGCCCCCTTCGCTCCCTTCCCTCTCCCTCCCTCTCTCCCCCTCCTTCCCTCCCTCCCCCTCCCTCCCCTCCCTCCACCCCCTCTGCTCTCTATTCAACTTCTTTTTATGAAAATCGATACAGGTGAAAATTGCTTGAAATTTAAATTAAACGAGTAGAGATGATAGGAAGCGATTGGAAGAAAAAGGGAAGGGAGAGAAGGGTGATAAAACCGAAAGAGAAAATAAAGAAGAGAAAATAAAGAAGAAAAGATTGAAGTGAAAGGAGAATAAAAAAGAGAATATGAAAAAGAAACAGAAAAAAATGGATAATGAAATAAAAAGCAGATTAAGAAGAGGTAAAAAAGGAAACGAAAGGA
>NW_020872617.1:468427-470927 GCF_003789085.1 Penaeus vannamei
CCGATCGGCCAAGCACACGCGCAATCAATACACAGGACCTCGGAGGCGCTCTCGATTCCGACGGCGACTCGGCTCGCATTCAACTGCATTCCCTCATGAACGGAAGTCTCCTTATGGGCGCGTTACGCTTGTGGTTCCATCTGCGCCTCACACTTTGCCGAACCTGGAGAAGAAAACAAACAAATCAATATCCGAGTGGATGACCTGCCTTCTCGAATGTAAGATAGAATTCCTCTAATATATACGATTAAAAGAAGGAAGAAGAAAAAAGAAAGAAAGGAGGAAGGAAAGAGAGAAAGAAACGAGGGGACTCACACACACTTATACAACAACATACACTTTACAAAAAAACATTATTTTTCCTGACAGACACGAAGACAACCAAATCCACTTCACGCCTCCACCGTACACATCACCTCCCATTATTCTGCCCCCCCCCCAAAAAAAAAAAAAAAAAAAACGAAGCAAAAGAGAGCTCAGCATCAACCACAACAAGTTCCGGACGTGTTCCCTATCTCTCATTAACACTTCCGCCACTGAGATCCAAACGCCAACTTCCTGACAATGCTCAGAACTTCATAATTTTCAGCACGAGTCCATTATGCATTGTTGAGCCTAGATAGTGAGAGCATTCGAGCGAAATAGTTATCCCTGTTGAAATAGTTGCTTGTCATAGAATCCAATGACCGACGGTAAAGCAACTCCTCGTAATATGCAGTTTAGATTTTTCTCTCTTTGAAAATGGTTGCAGTTGATGATCTTATGTAATTCTTATTCATGATGAAAATGATGTCGAAATTTTTTTTTTTCATGGTCATCAACATTATCATTTTATTTATATATTTTTTGAGAGAGAGAGAGAGAGAGAGAGAAGAGAGAGAGAGAGAGAGAGAGAGAGAGAGAGAGAGAGGAGAGAGGAGAGAGAGAGAGAGAGAGGAGAGAGAGAGGAGAGAGAGGTAGAGAGAGAGAGAGAGAGAGAGAGAGAGAGAGAGAGAGAGAGAGAGAGAGAGAGAGAGAGAGAGAGGAGAGAGAGAGAGAGAGAGAGAGAGAGAGAGAGAGAGAGAGAGAGAGAGAGAGAGAGAGAGAAGAGAGAGAGAGGAGAGAGGAGGGGAGAGGGAGAGAGCGAGATAGATAGATAGATAGAGAGAAGAGAGAGAGAGAGACAGATAGACCGAGACCGAAACAGAAAAAGAGCAATAGAAAAGAAGAAAGAATCGAAAATAAAAACATGAAAGGACATAAATATAGACAGAAAGAAACCCCCTTCCCCCTCCCCTCCAACCCCCCCCAAAAAAAAAAAAAAAAAAAAAAAAAAAACGTACAACCAGCCACCAACAAAGACAGGTAGACCGTATAAACGACAATACTTCATCCGAAAATTCCGGATCCTGACAACAATATTTGGATCACTGAATGAGATGAAGAACGACCTCCCTGGGACGGCTCGGGGAACAATCGAGAGACAAATGGCGACCCAGAGAGACGAAGAGGGAGAAGAAGGAGAAAAAAAAAGTGGAGTGGGAGGAAGGGAGGGAGGGAAGGGAGGGAGGGAGAGAGAAGTGGAAGGAGGGAGGGTAGAGGGAGGAGAGAGGGGGAAAAGGGGGAGAGAAGGGGAGAGGGGAGAGAGGGGGAGAGAGGGGGAGAGGGGAAAAGGAGAGAAGGGGAGAGGTTAGAGAGGAGGGAAAGGGGGGAGGGAGATAAGGAAAGGGGGGGGGGAGTAAGAGGAAATGAAAGTTGGGATAGTGGGAGGGAGGGATCGAAGAGAGGATGAGAAGAAGGATGTGAGGAAAAGCGGAGGAGAAGGATAGAGAGTAGAGAGAGAGAGGAGAGAGAGAGAAGAGAGAGAGAGAGAGAGAGAGAGAGAGAGAGAGAGAGAGAGAGAGAGAGAGAGAGAACAGAAGAGAAAGAAAAGAGAAGACAGAGACAGAGACAGAGAAGACAGAGACAGACAGAGACAGACAGAGACAGAGAAAGAAAGAGATAGACAGAGAACAGAAGACAGAGAAAGACAGAGACAGAAGAGAGAGAAGAAAGAGGAAAGTACTAAAGAGATCCCCGGAGGCTGAGTGGTCAGTCATCCGCAGCGACAACACACATGAAAGATGAACCCGAATCTGCGAGAGAACATTACACCAGAAGCCCCAGCGAATCCCTATTGGACAGCGTGGACACGGGGAACGCGGAATGCAAAATGTGTTACGGGGAATGCGGTACTAGGAACGGAGCGAGGCGAGAAGGGGGAGGAGAAAAGGCGAGATTGAGGGAGAGGGAGATGGAGAAAGGGAGTGAGAGAGAGAGGGAGAGAGAGAGAGAGAGAGAGAGAGAGGAGAGAGAGAGAGAGAGAGAAGAGAGAGAGAGAGAGATGAGAGAGAGAGAGAGAGAGAGAGAGAGAGAGAGAAGAGAAGAGAGAGAGAGAGAGAGAGAGAGAGAGAGAGAGAGAGAGAGAGAGAGAGAGAGAGAGAGAGAAAGACCGACAAACAAACAGAGAAAGAAAAAGAAA
>NW_020872617.1:480927-485927 GCF_003789085.1 Penaeus vannamei
GGCCTGCCTGCAATGCAATGGCGGAATGGACTTTGATGATATTAAATGACTGAGAAAGAGGGTATTGGGGGAGGGGGGGGGGGAGGAGTGGTGGAGTAGGAGTGGGAGGAAGGGAGGGGACGAGGAGGTGGTGGAGTAGGAGTAGAGGAGAAGAGGAGGGGGGAGGAGGTGGTGGAGGTGGAGTAGGATGAAGAGGAGGGGGACGAGGATGGAGTAGGAGTAGGAGGAAAGGAGGGGGACGAGGAGTTTTGAGTAGGAGGTAGGAGGGGGGAGTAGAGGGTGGTGGAAGGAGTAGGAGAAAGGAGGGGACGAGGAGGTGGTGGGTAGGAGGAAGAGGAGGAGGGAGGAGTAGGAGTAGGAGGAAGAGGAGGGCGTAGGAGGAAGAGGAGGGGGAACGAGGAAGGGTGGAGTAGGAGTAGGAGGAAGAGGGAGGGGGACGAGGAGGTAGTGGAGTAGGAGTAGGAGTGGAGGAAGAGTAGGAGGTGGTGGAGTAGCAGTAGGAGGAAGAGTGGAGGGGGAGTGGTAGGGTGGGGAGTAGGAGTAGAGGAAGAGGGGGACGAGGAGGTGGTGGAGTAGGAGTAGGAGGAAGAGGAGGGGACGAGGAGGTGTGGAGTAGGAGTAGGAGAAAAGAGGAGGGGACGAGGAGGTGGGAGTAGGAGTAGAGAGGAAGAGGAGGGGACGAGTGGAGTGGTGGAGTAGGAGTAGGTGGAGAAAGAGGAGGAAGAGGAGGAGGAGGTGGTGGAGGAGTAGGAGTAGGAGAAGGAAGAGGAGGGACGAGGAGGTGGGTGGTAGAGTGGAGTAGGAGTAGGAGTAGGAGAAAGAGGAGGGGACGAGGAGGTGGTTGGAGATAGGAGTAGGAGGAAGAGGAGGGGGACGAGGAGGTGGTGGAGTAGGAGTAGGAGGAAGAGGAGGGGGACGAGGGAGAGTGGTGGAGTAGGAGTAGGAGGAGAAGGAGGGGGACGAGGAGTGTGGTGGAGTAGGAGTAGGAGGAAGAGGAGGGGGACGAGGAGGTGGTGGAGTAGGAGTAGGAGGAAGAGGAGGGACGAGGAGGTGGGGAGTAGGAGTAGGAGGGAAGAGGAGGGGACGAGGAGGTGGGGAGTAGGAGTAGGAGGAAGAGGAGGGGACGAGGAGGTGGTGGAGTAGGAGTAGGAGGAGAGGAGGGGGGACGAGGAGGTGGTGGAGTAGGGAGTAGGAGGAAGAGGAGGGGACGAAGGAGGTGGTGGAGTAGGAGTAGGAGGAAGAGGAGGGGGACGAGGAGGTGTGTGGAGTAGGAGTAGGAGGAAGAGGAGGGGGACGAAGGAGGTGGGTGGAGTAGGGAGGAAGAGGAGGGGGACGAGGAGGTGGTGGAGTAGGGGAGGAGAGAGAGGAGGGGACGAGGAGGTGGTGGAAGTAGGAGTGGGAGAAGAGGAGGGGACAGGAAGGTGGTGGAGTAGGAGGAAGAGGAGGGACGAGGAGGTGTGGAGTAGGAGTAGGAAAAGAGGAGGGGACGAGGAGGTGGTGGAGTAGGAGTGGAGGAAGAGGAGGGACGAGAGGTGGTGAAGTAGAGTAGGAACGAGGAGTGGTAGTGAGGAAGAGGAGGGGACGAGGAGGTGGTGGAGTAGGAGGGAGAAGAGGAGGGACGAGGAGGTGGTGGAGTAGGAGTGGGGAGGAAGAGGAGGGAGCGGAGTAGGAGGAAGTGAGTGAGTGTGGGTGTAGGAAGTGAGGAGGAAAGGGTGGGTGAAGGGGTTGGTGTATTTAGATGGAGTAGAGGAGGAGGAGGAGGAGGTGCGGGGGGAGGAGTAAGAGGAAAAGGAAGGGGGAGGAGAGAAAGGAATAGAAAAGGAAGACGACGACGAGGATGATAAGGATAACGATAACGAAGACGATGATAGCTATGAATAACAAGTAGGTAAAAAAAGGAGCAAAAGAGAAGAAAAAACACAGAAATCGAGATTAATCAATCAATAAATAAATGAAAAATAGAATAAAAAATAAAAATATAGATATAAATAAATAGATAAATTAAATAGATAAATAAAACAGAAAGTACAAGACGTTCAGCAAAAATCCCTTTAAATTTGACCTCCCGCCCACGCGCTCAGACGCCCACGCCCAAAGGAAAGACTCTTATGACGTCATTTAAGCTCCTCCTCCTCCTCCTTCTTCTTCTTCTTCTTCCTCCTCCTCCTTCTCCTCCTCCTGCCTTCTCTCCTCTTCTTCCTCCTCCTCCTCCTTCTCCTCGTCTTCGAATCAATCCTTTTATATTTTTCTTTCTCTTCCTTCTTTCTTCCTTTAAATCTGCCTTTTTCTATTATTCCCATTTCTTTCTCAAACTCCACTTCCACCGAATTATTCACCCGTTTTCCTCCTCTTCCTCCTCCTCCAACCTCTCCACCCCATTCTCCATCTTTCTTTTACGTTCATATCACCTCCACCACCCCCTCCTCATCATCGCTTGTCTAACTCTAACCTCTTCCTCCACCTCCACCACTCCAATTCCAACTCCACCTCCTCTTCTCCCACCTTTCATCCCTCCCTCTTCTACCACCTCCACCTCCACCAATTTCCCATCCTCCTCCAAACTCATCGCTTCCCACCTACCTCTTCATCCCACCTCCACCACCTCCTCTTCTACTTCCACCACCATTTCCTCCACCTCCACCTACCTCCTCTACCCCCTCCGCCTCCACCACCTCACCCTCCCTCCTCTACCACTCACCTCCACCACTTTCCTCCTCCTCACCTCCACCACCTCCTTCCTAACCCTTCTCTCCTCCTCCTCCTCCTCCTCTACCCCATCACCTCCCCTTCCCCTTCGCATCTCCTCCCACGCCATTCGCTCGAGCACATTACACGGGTTCATTTCCCCCTTTTCCCGCTCACTTCCTTAATGTTGAACACCCTTTACTCGAACCCGCTTATGTCTGTTCTCTCTCTCTCTCTGTCCTCTGGCTCTCTCTTTCTCTCTCTGGGTCTGTCTCTCTATCTTTCTGGCTCTCTCTCTTTTCTCTTTTCTCTCATCCCCCCCTCTCCTCTCTCTCTCTCTCACTCTCTCTCTCTCTCTCCTCTCTCTCTTTTTCTCTCTCTTTTCTCTCTCTCTCTCTTCTTTCTCCCCCTCCCTCCGTCTTTTTAGCATTAATCCGTGCCATTTAATCCATCCAGCCCGGCACATCCTCCCCCCCCCCACCATGGCACCCACTTCGAACCCCAATACCCTTTGTGTAGCATCCCCCCCAACCCCACCCCCCCTATTTTTTTTATTTTTTTTCTCCCATTCATTTCCCGTTCTCGCGTGTTCAACTGACCGCTGAGCTCTTGTATTGCACGGTTCCCCCCTCCCCCACCCCTACCCCCACTAAACACCCCTCTCCCACCACCATACTCACACCACCCTCTCTCCCCTCACCCCCCACCCTGACCCCTCCCCCCAGCCCCCCCCTCCCCACCACACCCCCTTCCCCCCCACCCACCACCACCCCTCTCCCACCTCCTCCCCCATCCCCTACCCCCCCACCACCACCCTTCCCCCCACCCCCACCACCACCCTCCCTCCCCACCACCACCACCCCCCTCTCCTACCCCCACCCCCAACCCATCCCCACCCCCACCACCACCCTCTCCCTCCCCCACCCTCACGCCCCCGAAGATGGTTAATGATCGATCTGAAATCTTACTCTTTTACTCTTATTCTTACTCTTGTTCTGTGTTCTTTAGTGTGCGTCTTACTCTTGGTTTCTGCTCTTTACTCTTCTGTTTACCCTTTGCTCTTACTCTGTGTTCTTTAGTCTGACTTTTACTCTTGAATTTTGCTCTTCTTACTCTTGATTCTTTGCTCTTAAGCTTTATTCTTATGTTTGTTCTTTACTCTATTCTTAGTCATACGCTGACTCTTATTTCTACTGCTTTGCTCTTACTTGATTCTTACTCTTACTCTTGCTTTTTGCTCTTACTCTTTTTATTATTTCGTTTTCTCTTTACCCTGACTCTTATATCTACTCTTGCTCTTTGCTCCTACTCTTTATTCCTATATTTACTCTTACTTTTAGTCCTACTGTTCCTACTCCTACTCCTGCTCTTACTTTTTACTCTTACTTTTACTCTTTTGACCTCTTATGCGGGTTGGTCTTTATAGCTCTTGCTTCCGGTGGCGTGTTTTTTTTCATTTTTTTTTTCTTTTACATGTATGTTGGTTAGTTTTATCATCATTATCTTTTTTACATGTTCTATTCTTTTGTTGCATATGGCTTCGTTTTTTTTTTCTTTCTTTATATTATTTCCTACTTTTTCTGCAACTGGGTTTATCTGTCTAGCTATCTTTGTGTGTGTTTGTCTCTCCGTCTGTTTATCTGTCTGTTTCTCCTTCTGTCTGTTGACCTGTCTGTTAGTCCGTCTGCCTGTTGACTGTCGGTTTGTTTGTCTTTTTACGTTTCTGATTGTCTGCCTGCTGCTGTTGACCTGTCTGTTTGCCTTTCCGTTTGGTCTGTTACCTTTCTTTTTGTTTACATTGTCTGCCGTTTATTGTTTCCTCGCGCTGTTTGTCTGCCTGCCCTTCTGTTTACCTGTTTTCTCCTCTGTCTTTGTTTCGTCCCCGTTTTCCCCTGTCTGTCTGTCTTTCCGTTTGTTGTCCGTTTGTCTGTTGACCTACTTCGTCTGTCTGTCCTGTTGACCTGTCTGTCTGTCTTTCCGTTTACCTGTTGACACTGTCTGTTGACCTGTCTGTTCGACCTGCCGTTTGTCTGTTTACCTGTCTGTCTATCTGTCTGTTTGTCTGCCGTTTGTCTGTTTACCTGTCTGTCCGCCTGTCTTTCTCCACAGCTCTTTGTCCTCCCCTATCCTCCTCCCTTACTATTCCCCTTTTCACTGTCTCCCCTTTCATCTCTCTCTCTTCCTCATCCCTTCTCCGCTCCGGCAATTGTTGATATCAAATTGATTTGAATATTCAATCTGGAATAGTTTTGGATAATCGGGTGTTTCCTGTTATTCGTGGATCGTTTAATATACTGTAATTATTGCTGTGATAA
>NW_020872617.1:493427-500927 GCF_003789085.1 Penaeus vannamei
CTCATACCCTAACGCATGAATAAGACCCTCATACCCTAACGCATGAATAGACCCACCTCATACCCCATGAATAAGACACCTCATACCCTAACGCATGAATAAAGACACCTCATACCCTAACGCGCGCATGAATAAGACACCTCATACCCTAACGCATGAATAAGACACCTCATACCCTAACGCATGAATAAGGCACACCTCATACCCTAACGCATGAATAAGACACCTCATACCCTAACGCATGAATAAGACACTCATACCCTAACGCATGAATAAGACACCTCATACCCTAACGCATGAATAAGACACCTCATACCCTAACGCATGAATAAGGCACACCTCGACCCTAACGCATGAATAAGCACACCCCTAACGCATGAATAAGACTCATAAATATACATCACCAGTAGAGTTAGAAGCAGTAACGAGGTTCCAGATGTACGACACTAATTTTCAAAGTTAGTCCACCGCTTTCACGTGTACCTGGGAGTGAAGGAAGCAATGGTCGCTAGGACGAGACTCACGTTTCCTGTCCACGTCGCCCCCTAGGTCTTCCTCTTCCCTCCTCTCTTCCCCTCCTTCCTCCTATCTCCCCTCCTCCCTCCTCCTTCTCTCTCCCTTCCTCCCTCCAACCTTCTATCTCTCCCTCCTCCCTCCTCCCTTCTCTCTCCCTCCTCCCTCCTACCTTCTATCCCCCTCCCTCCCTCCTTCTCTCTCCCCCTCCTCCCTCCTACCTTCTATCTCTCCCTCCTCCCTCCTCCCTTCTCTCTCCCCCTCCTCCCTCCTACCTTCTATCTCTCCCTCCCTCCTCCCTCTCCCCCTCCTCCCTCTCTCTCCCCTCCTCCCTCCTCTCTTCCCTCCTTCCCCTCCCCCTTAAAAAAAAAAAAGTTAAACTCACATGATATTTTTATTTCTCATGAATATTACGTCACACATAGACAGCTACCAATGAGAAAAAAAAAAAAAAAAAAACGAGAGAAGGTAGACAGACGAGAAGAGCGTTGATAAAATAGACAGAGAGGCAGCTTTCAAAGATGAATACATGGATAGATAGATAGACAAGAAAGAGAGAGAATACCTCTTTCCTTTCCTTGCGCCCCACCCCCACCCCCCTCCCCGCTTCGAAATATCGTAGTCGCTAATCCTTATGCCCAACGTACAATACGCACGCTCGTTCGAACGCACTTTTTCACAGTTATATTACGCACAGTCCGTGAATTTGGAGAGATTGTAAGAAGATAGATCGCAAAAAAAAAAAAAGAAAAAGAAAAAGAAAAATAGTCAGGAAAGAAAGACATTCAGTGTGTGTGTGCGTGTTGTATATATGTGTGTGTGTGCGTGCATATTAAGTGTGTGTGTGTGCAATATATAAGTGTGTGTGTGTGTGCGTGTGTGTATATATAAGTGTGTGTGTGTGCGTGTGTGTGTGTGTGTGTGTTGTGTGTGTGATGTGTGTGTTCCATAACGGACAGATAGATAATGAGAAAGGAAAAAGATATATTGTAAGTAATAGATACTTGATAGACACAAGGATGGATAGATAGTAGATAAATAGACTGAATAAGACATAGACAGAGCAAGATATGCATATACAGATAGATAAATAGATAGATAGACAGACAAATAGACAGAATAGTGGACAGATAGAAGGAACTACAGACAGACAGGGAAAGCAAAGAAAAGAAAGAACGAAAGAGAATAACAGAAAAAAGACGAAAGAAAGAGAGAGAAAGAGAGGATAACACGCCTCACCTCTGCGCAGACTCTTTCACGCCCCCACCCACTCCCTCCACCGAGTGTCTCCAGCAACTTTTATCTTCTCTCAAATTCACTTAACATTCGTGTCTTCCTTCGCGGACTAATCCCTTTGCAGAAGCCAAAACCACACAGCCAAAAAAAAAAAAAAAAAAAAAAAAAAAAAAAAAAAAAAATAAATAAAAAAATAAAAATAAATTAAAATTAAAAAATTAAATAAATAAAAAAAAAAAAAAAATAAAATAAGTAAAAATGAAATTACAAAAAAATAATAAATAAATAAATAAAATTACAAATAAATAAATAAATAAATAAAATTACAAAAATAATAAAAATAAACAAAAAAATATAATAAATAAATATACAAAAATAAAAAATAAATAAATAAAATAATAAAATTACAAAAAAATAAATAAATAAATAAAAATAAATAAATGGAAAATAATAATGATAAATAAATGCATAAAAAGGCAGCACGCACAGCAAAACTATTTCAAGCAGCAAATATTAGAAAAATAATAACAAGCAATACAAAGCAACAATAGCAATAAACTACACAACAACGAGAGCAGCAGTAACAATAACAATAACAACAACATCAATAAAAAACTGTACACGATGAGAAATTACAACAAAGGCAGTACAACAACAATAAACAAAGCAGCAATAACAACTATAACACGAACGATAACATAATGATGACAACAATAACAACTAATAACACAAAAGTAATGATAACAGCAAACAATAGAACACGGATAACAAATAACAACGATAACACAACAATAACAGGGATAACAACTATAACACTATAGCACTAGGATCTACAACAAAGGTAGGAGCAACAACAACAATAACGACGAACGAAAAGAAGCATACTGATTCATGTTATAAAATAGTTACCGATTCGTGTCATAATATATTGACAGCTGAATCCCTTGAGAGATTGCAATGTTTATTAGCTGGCCCTTTAGTGGATAGATTCTGAAACGTTTTGCATGTCTTAACACTTTAATCCCGAAAGGTGTTTGGCGCGAATGACCTGAGCTGTTAACAAGGGAGATAATTGTGAACAATCAATCATTCTGTTTTTTTTTTTTTTTTTTTTTTTTTTTTTTTTTTTTTTGGCTTCGGTTGCCAATGTTGTATTTCTCGGTTTGGTTTCGACGATAATTTCGAGAGTATAAAGCAGTTTGACATCAAGATTATACATTTTATTAACCTTTATAACACAGGCAAAGCATAGGTCACCATTTGATACACGGAGATACGTTATATTTCAATTGATCTTTCTTATTTTGTTTATCGTATATACTAGATTTTTTCTCATATATATACAAATACGTACACATATATGCATACATAATTACATATATATATGTATAAGACATACATACATATACATACATATATACTACATATACATATACATATATACGTACATACATACATATAAGTAAATGTATACAACAATTATACCCATAAACATGTGTATGAGTGTGTGTACGTTTATATGTAAGTATACGCCAATGCATATGAGTGTGCACTCAGCATTCATGCGTGGTTGCATCATTTGAATATGATCAACATCTCTGATAATGTCCACAAAAAACATGATTACTCTCTCCCTCACATTTCCTCAAACATACAAGTCACAGATCTTTCCATAAAAAAAAGAAAAAAGAAAAAAAAAACGATCTGTCCTTTGCAACAGAATCATCCAACTTGCATTCAAAGCACAGTTGATTTTTCCTGTTGCATTTGCAAGCCTGTCCTTTGATGCCATTCTGGAGAGACAAGGGCGGATGTCGACATGTGAATGATGTCTTTCCTTTCAAAGTGATGTTTATTCTTGCAGCACTTTCTTGGGATCTATTGCAGCTCTCAGTTGGATAGCGCGGTCTCGTGTGCTGCAACTTGCTGAGTGCCTGTTGAAATATCGGGAGCGATCTCTCTGTTCTGGTCAGTCTGTTTGACTCTCGGCACGCATACAAATATGCTGCGTGTCTGGAGTAGTGTCTGCCCTGTCTGTCTCTCTCTCTCTCTCTCTCTCTCTCTCCCTCTCTCCCTCTTCTCTCTCTCTCTCTCTCTCTCTCTCTCTCTCTCTCTCTCTCTCTCTCTCTCTCTCTCTCTCTCTCTCTCTCTCTCTCTCTCTCTCTCTCGCCAAACGCACGCAGATACAAATATGCATGTATTGTTTATGTGTGTGTATATATCTATATCTATCTATCTACTACACACACACACACACACACACACACACACACACACACACACACACACACACACACACACACACAACACATATATATATATACTATATATATATATATATATATATATATATATATAATACATTCACACACACTGTTTATGTATGTGAGTATGGTGTCTGCATATCTAACTGACTCTCTCTCTCTCTCTCTCTCATTCACACACCCACTGCTTATGTGTATGAATGTGTGTGTGTATGTATATCTAACTGACTCTCTCTCTCTCTCTCCCTCTCTCTCTCTCTCTCTCTCTCTCTTCTCTCTCTCTCTCTCTCTCTCTCTCTCTCTCTCTCTCTCCCTACCCTCCTACCCCCCTACCCCCCATACACACATAATACTCGACCATACACCCACATTCGTCCGCGCGTCACCAAACACAGACAGACAGACATTGTGAAGTGTTTGACCTATTAGTCTACATGAGGTCATCCTTGTCTGCCCCGAGGTCATTATATTTTGCTTAAAGAGGCTGCGAAGAGAACGTGAACAAGAAGGGTGACTCTGAAAGTGCGTGGAAAGGGGGAAGGGGGGGCGGGGGATTCTCATGCTTCTTATCTTTTTTTTACTTTTTTCTTTTTTTTTTTTCTTTTCTTTTCTCTTTCTTGTTTCTGGCTTTTGTTCTTCCGTTTGGGAGGGGGGGGGGTGTTTCTAATGTTTCTTATCTTCTTTTTTCTTTTTCTCTCTTCTCTCTTTTCTTGTTCTGGCTTTTGTTCTTCCGTTTGGAAGGGGGGGGGCGGAGTGTTTCTCATGCTTCTTATCTTTTTTTTTTTCTTTTTTTTTCTCTTCTTCTCTCTTTTCTTGTTCAGGCTTTTGGTTCTTCTAGTTTGCTTATTCTGTTTTTTTTTTCTATTGTTTCTCTTCGCTTTGTGATCTTCGGTTCTGTTGGTTTTGCTTCTTTATTTTTATTCTTCTTGTTGTCTTTCCCTTCTTCTTCTTCTGCCTCTTCTTATTCTCCTTCATGTTTTTATTCTTCGTACTTTTCTCCCTTTTTGTTTCTATTCATTGTTATTCTCGTTCTTCTTCTTATTATTATTATTGTTATTATCATTATTATTATTATCATTATTATTATTATTATTATTATTATTATTATTATTATTATTATTATTATTTTTATTATTATTATTATTATTATTATTATTATTATTATTACTATTATTATTATTATTATTATTATTATTATCGTTATCATTATTATTATTATCTTTATCATCATTATTGTTATCATAATTATTATTAATATGATTATCATTATTATTATAAGCATAATTTCTATTACTATCAGTATTATCATCATTATAATTTCTATGATTTTATAGTCATCATCATCATCATTAATAATAATAATAATGTTCCAACTACTACTAATAATAATGGTATCGTTATCATTATTAATAATACTATTATCCTTACTATACTCATTATTATCATTGCTATTATCATTATTACTTTTATCATCATTGTTATTATCATTTATTATTATCATCATCATCATCATCATTATTATTATTATTATTATTATATTATATTATTATTATTATTATTATTATTATTATTATTAATCATTATTCATTATCATTATTTATCATTGTCATTATTATCATTATCCTTATTATCATTATCATCATTAATTTTATTATTATTATCAGCATTACCGACTTCAACATCACCATCATCAGCAGCATATTTCTCTTGATTCTCTTCCTCCTCACCTTTTCTTCTCCTCCTCCTCTTATCTTCTTTTCTCCTCCTCCTTCCTCATTTCCTCCTTCGAACACTTTATCATTTTTCCTTTCAGAAATTTCTCTCAAGAAATATGTCTATCAGAATAGATGCACTGAAAAGCTGTCGGATGAATATGATAATAAATAATATATAATAATAATAATAATAATAATAATAATAATAATAATAATAAATAATAATAATAATAATATAATAATAATAATAATAATAATAATAATAATAATAATAATAATAATAATAATAATAATAATAATAATAATAATAATAATAATAATAATAATAATATAATAATAATAATAAATAATAATAATAATAATATATAATAATAATAAATAATATAAATAGATATATAAAACATTTGGAATGAATATTATTGCATTCCTGTGATAGAAGGCTCCAAAACATTTACTTTGCAGTTGCATCCCTTAGGGCATCTGCAATGACAGTACAAAGGGTGCACTTTTGCGTCCGATGTTTACAGTAACGTAAATGTAATTCATTTCATCTAATTTTCGTAAATTTGTTACTTTATCTATTTACGAAATTGACATATTTGTTTATATTCATCATTTTGAGGAAAGTGACGTTTTGAAGTGGTTGATTAATTCTATAGTATTTTTCTTCTAAATAAAAAGCCTGGGATAATTTTTATCGCTAAGTTCGCATTATATACTGTGTATACTTGTTTCATTATTGTTATTACCTCCACCAAAGAAGTTATATTTCTGGTAGTACTAATTAGTTATTTGGTTGGTTGGTTAGAGGAATAATTCAAAAAGTTATGAACAAAATGTTTTCACTTGTGTTTCTTAGCTTAGCTTAGATGTCACTAAATTTTGGTTGTAATCCGGATCTAGGTTTTTTAATTATTATATTATATTATTACCTTTTATCATTATTATTACCTTTATTACCTCCGCCAAGTTGTTTATGTTTACAGACGTCACCCGTGTATTTGAGAATGGTGATTTTAATTTAATTCTTCAAGTGTGAATATTTTAATTACATCAGTGACCCTATTGCCTTGGGGATGGTATACGCTCTCTGAGTACTTTTAGACTTTTATTGAAATGACACCTTTAAAAGTGTTTTGAAGTGCTTGTTCTATCGCTTTTTTCGCTCAAAATGAAAAGCCCATATATAGTATATATATATATATATATATATATATATATATATATATATATATATATATATATATATAATATATATATATATATATGTGTATGTGTGTGTGTGTGTGTGTGTGTGTGTGTGTGTGTGTGTGTGTGTGTGTGTGTGTGTGTGTGTGTGTGTGTAGATGTGTATTATATATATATATATATATATATATATATATATATATATATATATATATATATATATATATATATATATATAATATATATATAGATAGATATAGATATATATATATATATATATATATATGTATATATATATATATATATATATATATATATATATATATATATATATATAATATATATATATATATATATATATATATATATATATATATATTATTATATATATTATATATTTATTATTATTTTTATTTTTTATTATTATTATTTTTTTTTTTATTTTGTACATACTAAAGTGGCAAGGGACGCCCACCTACGAATAAAAAAAAAAAAGAAAAAATGTTCTTTCCTATTACTTTTCATATCAAAGTGTATTAATCCTTCCAAATAGCTTTGGCTTTTAGTTCTATTATTTTGATAAT
>NW_020872617.1:505927-508427 GCF_003789085.1 Penaeus vannamei
AAACAGAAGAAAAAGAAGGAAAGAAAGGAAGAAGGAAAGATCTCGAAAGCAAAATCTTCTATTATTTCTTCGTTGCTCTCTGTAACGCTTGGAAGAGACGAAACAGAATAAAAAAGAAGAAAAGACGAAACAGAAAAAAAAAAGAAGGAAAGAAAGAAGGAAGAAGGTAAAGATCTCGAAAGCAAAATCTGTTTATTTCTTCGTTGCTCTCTGTAACGCTTGGAAGACGAAACAGAAGAAAAGAAGAAAAGACGAAACAGAAGAAAAAGAAGGAAAGAAAGAAAGAAGAAGGTAAAGATCTCGAAAGCAAAATCTTCTTTTATTTCTTCGTTGCTCTCTGTAACGCTTGGAAGAGACGAAACAGAAGAAGAAGAAGAAAAGACGAAAACAGAAAAAGAATGAAAGAAAGAAGAAGAAGGTAAAGATCTGAAAGCAAAATCTTTTATTTCTTCGTTGCTCTCTGTAACGCTTGGAAGAGACGAAACAGAAGAAGAAGAAGAAAAGACGAAACAGAAAAAAAGAATGAAAGAAGAAGGAAGAAGGTAAGATCTCGAAAGCAAAATCTTCTATTTATTTCTTCTTTGCTCTCTGTAACGCTTGGAAGGAGACGAAACAGAAGAAGAAGAAGAAAAGACGAAACAGAAAAAGAAGAAAGAAAGAAGGAAGAAGGTAAAGATCTCGAAAGCAAAATCTTCTTTTTTCTTTCTTCGTTGCTCTCTGTAACGCTTGGAAGAGACGAAACAGAAGAAAAAGAAGAAAAGACGAAACAGAAAAAAGAAGGAAAGGAAGAAGAAGGTAAAGATCTCGAAAAAGCAAAATCTTCTGTTTATTTCTTCGTTGCTCTCTGTAACGCTTGGAAGAGACGAAACAGAAGAAGAAGAAGAAAGACGAAACAGAAAAAAGAAGGAAAGAAAGAAGGAAGAAGGTAAAGATCTCGAAAGCAAAAATCTGTTTATTTCTTCGTTGCTCTCTGTAACGCTTGGAGAGACGAAAACAGAAGAAAGAAGAAAGAACGAAACAGAAGAAAAAGAAGGAAAGAAAGAAGGAAGAAGGTAAAGATCTCGAAAGCAAAATCTTCTGTTTATTTTCGTTGCTCTCTGTAACGCTTGGAAGAGACGAAACAGAAGAAGAAGAAGAAAGACGAAAAAAAAGAAGGAAGAAAGAAGGAAGAAGGTAAAGATCTCGAAAGCAAAATCTTCTTTATTTCTTCGTTGCTCTCTGTAACGCTTGGAAGAGACGAAACAGAAGAAGAAGAAGAAAAGACGAAACAGAAGAAAAAGAAGGAAAGAGAAGGAAGAAGGTAAAGATCTCGAAAGCAAAATCTTCTGTTTATTTCTTCGTTGCTCTCTGTAACGCTTGGAAGAGACGAAACAGAAGAAAAGAAGAAAAGACGAAACAGAAGAAAAAGAAGGAAAGAAAGAAGAAGAAGGTAAAGATCTCGAAAGCAAAATCTTCTGTTTATTTCTTCGTTGCTCTCTGTAACGCTTGGAAAAGACGAAACAGAAGAAGAAGAAGAAAGACGAAACAGAAGAAAAGAAAGAAAGAAAGAAGAAGAAGGTAAAGATCTCGAAAGCAAAATCTTCTGTTTATTTCTTCGTTGCTCTCTGTAACGCTTGGAAGAGACGAAAACAGAAGAAGAGAAAAATACGAACAGAAAAAGAAGGAAGAAAGAAGAAGGTAAAGATCTCGAAAGCAAAATCTTTATTTATTTCTTCGTTGCTCTCTGTAACGCTTGGAAGAGACGAAACAGAAGAAGAAGAAGAAAAGACGAAACAGAAAAAAAGAATAAAGAAAGAAGAAGGTAAAGATCTCGAAAGCAAAATCTTCTATTTATTTCTTCTTTGCTCTCTGTAACGCTTGGAGAGACGAAACAGAAGAAGAAGAAAAAAAAGACGAAACAGAAAAAAGAAAGAAAGAAAGAAGGAAGAAGGTAAAGATCTCGAAAGCAAAATCTTCTGTTATTTCTTCGTTGCTCTCTGTAACGCTTGGAAGAAGACGAAACAGAAGAAGAGAAAAAACGAACAGAAGAAAAAGAAGGAAGGAAAGAAGAAGAAGGTAAATATCTCGAAAACAAAATCTTATTTTTTCTTCGTTGCTCTCTGTAACGCTTGGAAGAGACGAAACAAAAGAAGAAGAAATACGAAACAGAAGAAAAAGAATGAAAGAAAGAAGGAAGAAGGTAAAGATCTCGAAAGCAAAATCTTCTATTTATTTCTTCGTTGCTCTCTGTAACGCTTGGAAGAGACGAAACAGAAGAAAAAGAAAATACGAAACAGAAAAAAGAAGGAAAGAAAGAAGGTAAAGACCTCGAAAGCAAAATCTTCTATTTATTTCTTCATTGCTCTTCTGTAACGCTTGGAAGAGACGAAACAGAAGAAAAAGAAGAAAAGACGAAACAGAAAAAAAAAGAAAGAAGAAAGAAGGAAGAAGTAAAAATCTCGAAAGCAAATCTTCTGTTTATTTTTCGTTGCTCTCTGTAACGCTTGGAAGAGACGAAACA
>NW_020872617.1:515927-520927 GCF_003789085.1 Penaeus vannamei
CCGGAGTAGTGTTCTGCGAGGGAGTTAGAGAGTGCGAGATGGCAGGCTGGGACTACTCCTGACTTCCTGGACAAGGAATGTATAGCTGACACATTCTCGGTAGTCTTGGGAGGATGAAAGGTGGCTGATATATATATTTAGTTGGTTATCATTCGATAGATAGAAAGTTTTGGTTAGATCCAATGAGGTATATATCTGTGTGTGTGTGTGTGTGTGTTTATGTGTGTGTGTTGTGTGTGTTTATGTGTGTGTGTGTGTGTGTGTGTGTGTGTATGTGTGTATGTGTGTTTATTAAATACATGTAAACCATCTTTCTAACTTATCACATGAATCATCAACCAGCTCTACTATATTACATGTACCATAAGCCCTTTTCTCTTTCCCTTTCCATCAATACCCAATGAAAATCCTCGCCAATTATCACATACTTTGCCTCAAACTTCATTCTTACCATCGACAGCACCGGTATTGACATCATCATTACCATTGCTGAAAAAAATATAATGGTTTTACGAATTTGCAACCGTTGCCAATTTCCCTTCGTTTATGCATATTATATGAGGAAAAATTATATATATTCCAAAAATTATATATTCTCGTGTTCTCTAATAACTAACTCTGTCCCTGAATAATATGTCATGACCTCATTACCTTGGATTATTAATCAGTTTGTTATACCGCTACAGGCCGATTAGTAGGAAAAAAATTTATAATTTTTGAATCGCCTTTCTACCCTTACCCCCCCCCCCACCCCACCCCGATGCCTCATATGGGGGTAGATACACGTTGCGTAATCCAAATAATTATCATATTCACTTGACTCGATATGAAAAAAAAAAACGATATAACAAAACCATATTTTTTTTTTTTCAGTGACTCGATATGAAAAAACAAAAAAAAAACGATATAACAAAACCATTTTTTTTTTTTTAGTGGAAACGGAGAACTCTCGAAAAAAAAATAAAATGAAAACGGAATCACGATTCGAGCAGCGATTCATTTGTAAAACCCGAGCACCCAGAGCTGGAAACATTAACACGGTAAAAAAAAAAAAAAAAAAAAAAAACACCATCATATTTCAACTAATGTACAAAAGCTTTAAAAGGTCATAAATTCTTTCTTCCTGTCTAATGATCCTCCTCGGTGCTCTAAGGTGAGAAAATCATCCAATTTTCCCTTCGCAGTCATGAATAAAAGCGGCAGATTATTCAAGAAGAGGAAGATCATTTCATGTCTTGCTGGAGATGAGTCAGTGGGAAGGCAAGTTGGAGTCAAGAGGTGATGTAAAGTAGACTTGAGGAAAATGAGGAAAAGGAGGGAGAAAGAGGAGGGAGAGGGGGGGAGAAACGCGAGGAAAGGAGGGAGGAGGAGGGAGGGGAAGAGGAAAGAGAGACAGAGGGAAAAAAGGCGGAGGGAAGAGAAAGAGGGAGAGGAAGGAGGAAAGAGGGAGGAGGAGGGAAGAAAAAAGGGAAGAGGAGAGGTAGGGAGGGAGAAAATGAGGGAAGGAGGGGAGAGAAAAGGGAGGGAAAAAAGGGCCAAGGATACATACAAGCATACATACAGACAGACATACATTCACACACACACACACACACACACACACACGTATATATATATATATATATATATACCACACACTATATATACCTAAGCAACTTCCCAAATGCACCCTGGGCCTGCACTACAACCCGGCAGAGAAACCGTCACCTCTCGCCGTGAGTCCAACATAGGGTATATAAACCAAATAGTGTTTATATAATCCGAAGCAGGACAGGCAATGCATCCATTAGTGATGCCTCTAACTGTAATTTCATCTAAGGGGGCGAAATCTAATTATCTGTAACTCTAACTCGGTGAGAATAGTATAGCGTGTCCCGTAACTGATTCCCATTGTTAATTCAGAAGAGGTGGGAGTGTGTGCAAACCATGCATACGAATGCAGTGTATAGGTACGTGTGTATGTAGGTGCATAGGTACGTGTGTATGTAGGTGCATCCGACATGTACACATTTTGGTGGCTTAGCGTTTTCATGGAAAAGTACAAAGGGATGTGCACGTGAAATTACGAAGTAGAGAATGATATATGTTAATGAGAAATGATAATGTGGTTTTGATGCTGATAATGGTGGAGATAAATCGTGTTGATGATAATATATGTTGATGATACTTAGTATGTAAATGATGGTAAAGTAAAACTGAAAGCGAACTGACAAGTATAAAGGTTTGTAATTAACAGGAAGTAGATAGAGCGGAATTCATTAGGGAAAAAGAAATACTCACAGATTGTGAAGTGTCATTTCATGTCTGTAAACTATGTACATAACTCACATATATATCACCCATTCCTATTGTAATTATTTCTGCTCTGTTGTACAGCATATGCGGAATGTATAACTTTTAAGGCACACTGTATGACGTGGCGGCCTTCTTTTCTCTTCCATTTCACGCATGCGCATGTCGTGCATTAGCCAAGGAAGGACGCATCCTCTCCTCTCGCCAGCGCGCCTGCTCTTTGTGCCTTCAATAAACCCAGTTGTTAAAAAGAACCTACAGTATTTGCTTCCACCTCCATAGAGACTCTTCGGAAGACGTAGCAAGTACCCACACTGATAATAATAATGATAATGATAATAACATTATTAATCACTGCTAATAACAGTAACCTAAGGACTCAAAGAACAATATTTGAAATAAAGAAAAATATCAGTGACTTGAGTAATAGTACTGACGACGATAAACACCATAGACTACTCATATTTCTAGAAATTATAATAATATTAATAATAACAATGATAATAATAACAATAATAATAGTGAAATAATAACAACAATACAAATAAAAATAACATTTACAAGATAGCAACAATATGAACCAAAAACACTCAAAGACCGCATACCTCCGCCAAGGCACTAAGGTCACTGATGCAATAAAAATATTCACACTTAAGGAACATCATTAAAATCACCTTCCCCAAGTACACAGGTCCCGCCCGTAAGCATAACCCCCTTGGTGTGGGCGAGGCAATGGGGCTAATGATGAGTAACCATTAAAAAAAATCCTGGATCCGGATCACGACCCGAATCATTACCAAAATCTAATGAAATCTGTTAGGCTAGGAGACAAAATTTTGTTCATAACGTTTTTTTCCTGCTAAAAACGAACTAATAAAACCGGATCGCCACCAAAATTTCATGGCATCTAAATTAGACTAAGACAAACCCTCTGGTAAAATTTCAAAAAAAAAAATCAATTCCTTTCTTAGTTATCTTGCTACCAAACAAACAAACTAACCAACGCGACAAAAAACAAAACCTCCTTGGCATAGGTAATGATATATAATTAATAATAATAATAACAATAATGACAACAATCATAGTAATGAGAATAATAATAATGATAATAATGATAATAAAAATAATAAAGATAATGATAATAATAATGATAATGATAATAAGGATAATGATAATGATAAAGATAATGATAATAAAAATGATAAAAGTAATAATAAAAACAATAATGATAATAATAATAAAAACAATAATGATAATAATACTAATAATACTGATAACAGTGATACCAATGATAACAATGATAATAAAAATACTAACAACAATCGTAATAACAATAACGAAAACGATAATAGCGATAACAATCATCATCATCAAGCAGCATCACATCCGAGCTATTCCAGACCGGAAGAGATGAACCGACAGAACATTCCATCAAGCTGAACCGATCGTTTCCTCGAATCTAACGCTTTAAGCTCTCAACGCGACGTCGGGTGAGTCGACTATCTGATGCTTTGCTACGGGGTGGAGGGCCTTACGGTGCTGGAGAGTAGGGGCGTTTCGACTCGTTGGATGAGGAGGAGGAAAACACACACACACGGACATATGTATAAATCTATCTATGTATGTATATATATATGTATACGTATATATATATATATATATATATATATATATATATATATATATATATATATATATATATATATATATATATATATGTGTGTGTGTGTGTGTGTGTGTGTGTGTGTGTGTGTGTTGTGTGTGTGTGTGTGTGTGTGTGTCGTTGTGTGTGTGTTTGTTTGTGTAGATGTGTGTGTGCCTAATCTATCCATCTCCACGCACACACACACACACACGCACACACACACACACACGCACCTCCAATCCTTCATCCACCCGCCTCCACCTCGAAGCGTCCGGCGTCTGACCTCCTGATCCAGCGACTTCCCCCGCTTTCCCTCGATTCCTCCCCTGCATAATCCCCAAACACAAAGGAAATCCCTGCAGCCTGGGTCTCGAGTGGGGGAAAACTGCGGAATTCTCGTACCTGGGGGAGATTTCCGACGTCTCTGCGGGGGGAAAAGGGGACGGAAGGAGGCGGGTGTAGGGGAGGAAGAGGTGTTGGTGAAGGGAAGTGGAATGGGAGGAGGAGAAGGGGGAAAAGAAGAATGAATTGAAATGAAGAAGAAAGAGGAGGAGAAGCAGTAGAAGGAGGAAGTTGAAGGAGTGAGAGAGGGAGAAGTACGGGGAGAAAAGGGGAGAAAGATACGAAAGGGGAAGAAGAGTAAAAACGAAAAGGACAAGGAGGAAGGGAAAGGACGACAAGGAAAGTGAAGGTAAAGAAGAAGAGATGAACAAGGCAATAGGGAAGGCGGAGTAGTAGAAAAAATAAAAAAAAATAAGGCCGGAGGGGGACAGAGATAAGGAAAAAACGAGAAAGAGAGAGAGAGACAAACGAAATTAGCAAAAAAAAAAAAAAAAAAAAAAAAAAGAAGAAGAAAAAAAGAAAAAGACGAAATAAAAATAATAACAAGAAGATGGAAGAGAACGAAGTAGAAGAAAAAATCTCAACCAAGCCCGAGCTATTGACTCAAGAAGACGTCGGAAATTTACACGCCCAGATCTCGCGTGGAAAGCTAAACACGGGCGAGACATGGCAAATAAGTCATTAGAGTTGCCAAGTCGGGAAATTCACGCGGTATAAGGAA
>NW_020872617.1:530927-537358 GCF_003789085.1 Penaeus vannamei
CATTTATATATGTTTGTGTGTGTGTGTGTGTGTGTGTGTGTGTGTGTGTGTGTGTGTGTGTGTGTGTGCGTGAGTACATGTGTGTTTATGTGTATAAATTAATTTCATTTCAGGTGCTTTATGTTAGCAAGATGTTGCCGGCAGCAGTGGTGGGCGCAAACCTGTTTTACATGTAATGGAGATGAATGTGCAGTATGCTTGTATGTTCATATATTTTGCGGACAGCAACGCTGATGCAGATGTAGTAGTAATGACGTGTTTCTAAGTAGGTGCTTGGCTTCACTGTATTCATGCACATTAATAGATACATACATACATGCATATGCATATTTGTACAAACATTCATACATAAATACACAGAGGCACACACACACATACATATATATGCATATAAACATACACACACACACACACACACACACACACACACACACACACACACACACACATACACACACACACACACACACAACACACACACACACACACACACACATATATATATATATATATATATATATATATATATATATATATATATATATATATATATTTGTATATATACATATGAGTATGTTTCTAATTAACGTGATAGCATAAAACACCCACATGTACACGCAGACATACACAAAGATACATGCTTTATACATACGCTTCATTTATACTGCATATTGATGAGTGGACTCCCATGCAGTGTGCATGATTCATAAAGCATGATGACACTCTGTATACAAATTGTATGCATGAATTCCGGCATCACGTGATACTGTTATGACAATGCTTATGTTTGGGGAAAATGGCGTGCTCTTGGTTGTGATAAATGGCTCCCTTTTATTTTTATTTTTTCCAGTGGTGTATGATGCCTTTATGTACACATGTGTAAAGACACGAGTCACAGTTTGGTTAGAATTATGTACCAGCATTTTTTTTTTTTTTTTTTTTTTTTTTTGCATGAGGCAGGCGCAAAATGGAGGCATGTATATATTCAACACTTTTTCTCCATTTCCTTTATGTCGTTCATTCATTTTCATCGTCTTATTCATATTTTCTTAAGTCTCTCTTTTTCACTATATCCATACATATGCACGTACACATACACACATATGTGAGTATATATCTATATTAAAGAAATGATATAATGATTATATCCATAATAAAGATAATGATAGAAATAATCATATTCATAACAAAGAAAATGATAAAAATAATTATATTCATAATAAAGAAAATGTTAAAAATAATTATATTCATAATAAAGATAATGATAAAAATAATTATGATAACAAAAAATTATTAAAATAAGCATATCCATAATAAAGATAATGATAAAAACAATTATATTAATAATATAGATAGTGCTAAAAATAACTATAATCATAATAAAGATAATCATATTCATAATAAAGATAATGATAAAAATAATTACATCCATAATATAGATAATGATAAAAATAATTACATTCATAATAATAATGACAACAGTCCCAGCAATATCATATTCAACCAATCGTTACTTGTCTAAACCCTCAATAGGCACTTCTCTGCAACACAACTAAGTTTCATATGCAATTAGCTAGGAAGCCTGGAATGAGATCTCACTCAGCCAACACCAGCGCGGCAGTTGTGGATGTGAGTGTTTGGGGTAGGGGTGATTGTGTGTGTATTTGATTGTGTGGATGTGCGTGTTTGAGTGTGATTGTGTGTGTTTGTGTTGTGTGTGTTGTTGTGTGTGGTGTGTGTGTGTGTGTGTGTGTGTGTGTGTGTGGTGTGTGTGTTGTGTGTGTGTGTGTGTGTGTGTGTGTGTGTGTGTGTGTGTGTGTGTGTGTGTGTGTGTGTGTGTGTGTGTGTGTGTGTGTGTGTGTGTGTGTGTGTGTGTGTGAGTGTGGCAGTTGAGATGTGTGTTGTGTGTATGTGTGCGTGTGGTGTGTATGTGTGTGGTGTATGTATGGTGTGTGTGATTGTGTGTGCTGTGTGTGTATGTAATGTATGTGTGTCTGTGTTTGTAAATTGTGTGATGTGTGTGTGTTTGTGGAAATGTTGTCTCTATTTACGTTTTTGGGCGTGTGTATGTGAGCGAGACCTTCACAAGCGTATGTTTGCTGTCGACAGCTGCATAAAAATGTTGTGATGATTTGCAGATAAGATTTCAAAGAGAGATGAGTGCAAATAGAGCAAGATGTACTCAGCCAACGGGGCGTTCTTTGAGCTCGTAAATAATTGGCGGTACTCGAGCTCGGCTGCAACGATATGCAACACTAATTGCACCGGGGGAAAAGTTGCCAGACGATGACAGTTAAGTCACGGCTCATAAAGTTGAATAACATCCTTTTTATGAAAAATTTACGCCGAGAGTACGCCCTCTACTATATTTTATTTTATTTTGTATTTTTCTATTCGCATATCTTTATTTCGCTTTTCTTTTTCTATATCCTCTGAGTGTTATCTTTATTGACATATCTTCCTTTCGCTTTCCTTTTTCAATATCCTCTAAATGCTATCTTTATTCACATATATTTATTTCCCTTTCCTTTTTCAATTCCTCTGAGTGCTATCTTTATTCACACATCTCTATTTCTCTTGCCTTTATCAATTCCTCTGAGTGCTATCTTTATTCATATATTTTCTTTTAATATCCACTGAATGCTATCTTCATTCACATATATTTATTTCCCTTTCCTTTTTTTTCAATTCCTCTGAGTGCTATCTTTATTCACATATCTTAATTTCGCTTTTCTTTTAATATCCACTAAGTGCTATCTTCATTCACACATCTCTATTTCCCTTTCCTTTTTCAATATCCTCTGAGTGCTATCTTTATTCACATATCTTAATTTCGCTTTTCTTTTAATATCCTCTAAGTGCTATCTTCATTCACAATATCCTCTGAGTGCTATCTTTATTTACATATCTTAATTTCGCCTTTTCTTTTAATATCCTCTAAGTCTATCTCATTCACGCATCTCTATTTCCCTTTCCTTTTTCAATATCCTCTGAGTGCTATCTTTATTCACATATCTTAATTTCGCTTTTCTTTTAATATCCTCTAATTGCTATCTTCATTCACGCATCTCTATTTCCTTTCCTTTCAATATCCTGTGAGTGCTATCTTTATTCATATATTTTCTTTTAATATCCACTAAATGCTATCTTCATTCACATATATTCTTTTAATATCCAACTAAATGCTATCTTTATTCATATATTTTCTCTTAATATCCACTAACAAGCTATCTTCATTCACCACACTCTCTATTTCCTTTCTCTTTTCATATAAGCTATCTTCATTCACGCATCTCTATTTCCCTTTCCTTTTTCGATATCCTCTAAAACGCCAGGCTACAAGTCCTCGCGCCGATAGGACATGTCTAGAATTAATTTGCTCTTCCACGTCCACAATACTTCAAGTCCCACAGAATGGTTGACTCCGAGCGCCAGTAGAGAAGGGTTAAATCTGAGCGACGGAATCAGAGGCTTTGAGGACTGCTCGGGTACGTCTAAGTCAACGTCAGGATCAAGAGAAATCGAGTAAAATATTAAGAGTCCCCCCTTAACCCTTCGTGTACTCTGTATAAGTCGCGTCCTCGGTGGTTAATTTGCATATTTTGGGTATGACTTGCGCTTTTTTTTTTTTTTTTTTTATATATGAGGTTAGTTTGCCAAATGAAAGGGAGTTGGGAGAGGTTGATAATATTTGTGTGAGAAGTTTAATGTTTGTGTTTGTGTTGTGGATTTCTGCTCGTGTGTGTGTATTATTAATATTTATATTATATATATATATTTTATATATATATATATATATTATATAATAGTAATATATGATATAGAATGGTGTTGGTAGTATAGTAGTACATACACACACACACACACACACACACACACACACACACATCACACACACAACAATATTATATATATATATAATAATATAATATATATAGTATACTATATATATGAAGAAAAAGGAGAGTAAAGAAGAGAGACGCAGACAGGACACAGACAACAACGAAACAGACCAAAACAAAGACACAGATACATCAAAGAGAATCAAAAAAGTCCTACTAAGCCCCCTCGGCCCCCTCCCCCCCCCACCACCCCGCCTCCATTCATCCTCATCCACGTCCCGACAGGAGTTCGTCCCTCTCGGCCTGGCCAGGCCATGATCAGCAATTAACAAGATGCAGAGAAGTGACTAGGCCGCCCACTATCCTGCTGCAATGCGTTCAGATGAGTGATAATTCTATGTTAACTGGCAATCAGCATCTTTGATTTTTGTTTAATGATTTTTCTAATCATTCATTGATGAATCATACTATCAGTGTAGAATGCTTATACGTGCTGCATGGATTTCGGTATATCTTTTCTCATACTCTGTGTCTTATATTAAATGCATTGTTTTTGATTATGAATCCGGTGTTGATTGAATAATGATTTTTTTTTTTTCTATTTAGGTATTTGTCTGATATATAAGGATAAAATAGGCCTGATATATGGTTTAGTGATGATTGAAGTATATATTATTATTATATATATTATATATTATATATATATTATATTATATATATTTATATTATATATATATATATGTATATTATATTTTTCTTATGTATTATCTTTACTTATAGGTATAGGAATTTTTTTAGAATCTTAGAATATAATATACATAACTAACTATATTACTATATATGATATTAGGTATAATTTTATATTATTATACATATATACTATATACATTATAGTGTTGTACTATGGTATATCTTGTATAATTTTACGGATGTAACTATGATATATTATGACTTAGGATATAGACACTAATAGGTATTTTGATTATAATTGGTCTTATAAATTATTAAGTATATATATATATATATATATATACACATAAATAAGTTAGTATATATATATTATGTACACTATATATAAGTATATATATTATATATATATATATGATAATAGTATATATATTATTATTAGATATAATATATATATTATTATATAATTAATTATTTTTAAATATATATTACATTATAGGTATATATAAACGGTAGCTGGTACTATATGTGTATATAGTCGAGCACATCATAGTTACACACCTTAGACAACCACCAGAAATATTATACATACGTCTCTACTGATAATATCACTTATATATAACTCTATAGTTATTATATAAATATATACTATAATAATAGTATATAATAATATATATATAATTATATGTATATATAACTCACATACACCACACACACAAAAACGCACATACACACACACCAACGATTATCTAGATTTGGTTATCTATTATTGTGACTTAGATTGAGTAGGATACACACACATATAATGGTTTTTAAGCAGGAATTTAGGTCTCCTGGATCAAATGTAGGAAATTCAATGGTAGATTTAACCTAAATTTTGACTTTCCTTTGGTAGATGAATATCAGGATTCTGCTTGAGCCTGGCGATCATCAATAGAAAGCATATCCTTTGTATATATAATATTCATCATAAGCACTGTGCATTTAATATTCAACACAATGAAATAATTAATTACGAACTGATAATTTTTTTTAGAATCATGAAAAAGTTATTAGAATCAAGTTGTGATAAGCGGGGATAAAGCGAAACAAGGATGTTTATAGCTGGTATTTTTGACAAAATTTTTATTCGCTCTTGAGGAGATATCCATTCAAGGGTATGCAAGATTTCACGAGCAGAAATTAATGAGAGATTATGTCATTGGCCATCTCATACACGTGATAACATAACTCGAGATAGAACTTTCAGAACCAGAGATAGAAAGACATTATTACATTTATGAATCTTTCAGAAACTATTTCTGTGATATTACTTACGATAAAAAGGACAGAAAAAGAAACTTGAAGTGTATTGGTCGATAAATGATCCTTAATAAGACTGATGATAATGAGTTTATGGATAGTTGAGTGATCATTATCTGTCACACTACATCCTTGATTCATATTTATCTTTTAACAACGCATTTTTATTTTATTAGTCATCCTGTTGTAATGATGTATTTTATCTCGCGGTGCTCATTCCAGGTACCTTTATCTCATAAAAATCTTTAACTTGCCCATTGAAAATCCACTGTTTGAAGGAGCACGTCGTATATAGAATACTCGGGTCGATCAATACTGTTAAAAGAAATATTGTAATAATAATCACCAAAAGAGTCATAGATTACTTCGTAACGCAAACGGTCATAGGAAATATGAGATAAAATGATGCAAAATAATTTTTCACGGAGTGCAAGAAAGGGTATTAGTAGATACTTATGTGGTAATGGGAATCGGATTCTTAGTAATGAAGAAGAGAAAGGAGGTTGACAGAGTGTGCTGATCAATTGACAACATCTCTTGTGAGAATTCGATTGGAGTATTGAGAGAAGTAGAGAGTAATAATGTTGGAAAGTGTATTTG
>NW_020872617.1:540539-545539 GCF_003789085.1 Penaeus vannamei
TGATGATAATGATAGTGGTGTGGTGATGATGATTTAATAATAGTGTTAGATAGTGGGTGATGATTGGTGTGGTGATTGATGGATGACGCGGATGCTGATGAGGATAATGATGGTTTTAAGGGTGATGGTGATAATCACAGATAATCACTCTAAAAAGAAGATTAAAAATATCTGTAATGGGATATCCAGGTTTTGAGATTTTTGGCAATAACAATATCTGTAATTTGGAAATAACAGCATTAGTTTTCTTCTCAATAGAATCTCTGATGTTGCCAAAAATACCGACCACCTATTTTGAAAAAAAAAAATGGTTATACTGTTGAGAAAACAAAAAATTTTGTCAATGATATAACTGCTTTGAAATCCCATGAATCTGTTGCTATGGCCAGTGTAGATATATAATTTCTTTTCACGAACGTCCCACTAGAAGAGACCACCAATCTCATTATACATGGACTCTTAAATTCAAATGAACATCCACATAATTTGAATGAAAAAAGATCACAAAAGCCCTTCAATTGCCAACTGTCGAACTTAATATTCTCTCTCAGTGATAACTTGTGAACACAAACAGATGGTGTAGCTATGGGCTCCCCCTTGGGTCCCACTTATGCCAATGCCCTTCTATTTTATCACGAAAAAGAATGGTTAGATAAATGTCCTGATGAATTCATATGGTAATATGTGGATGCGCCGTAGATATGTGGATGATACGTTTCTCTTGTTTAAAAAACTGCTCTCAAGTTGAACGGTTTGTTTCTTATTTGAATGCAAAACACCCTAATCTAAAGTTCACATATGAAATTGAACCAAACTCACAACTCCCATTTTCAGACACCCTTATAATAAAAGAGAATGGCAGGCGAACATGTCTTAAGGAAACCCACATTTACTCAAGCTTTTCTCTTAAGCATCTCAACGCTGATCAACAGAGCAGACAACATCTGCTTTTTACCGAATCACTTCACAGAAAATCCACACCTCAGTAAATCCTTTTACAGAATACTAAGAAATTTCTTGAATAACAAACACTCCTCCAACACCACCTGTATTATCTGTTGCTAAAGACCTACGTTATATTACTCTCTCGCACCTTGGACACTTAAGTTTTAACATAAAAAAGGAACTTCATAGCATTTTCAAAGACACTTTCCCCCAAACTGATTTTAGATTCATCTTCAGAACCACCACCACCACCGTGCGTTCTCCTCTGAATAAAACTAATCCTATACCATGTTCCTTGAGATCCTGCGTTGTATACCGATTTAAATGTTCAATTGAAATGCTCGAGATGTGACTCTCGACGTGTGGGCAGCATCACCCCCTCTCTACAACACCGAATCCTAGAACACACGGGGAAAACCTTACCGTACAGGTGTTCTGCTCTGTTCACCGTCACCATCTGCCATCAGAGATCACTGCCATCCCACTGGACATCCACTCGCACAAGAGGATTTTCACATTCTGATCTCTGCCTCACACAGATTAAGTCTCATCGGCCGTGAATCATTGTTTATCTCAGGGATGAAACCCGACCTGAACAACTCGACAACAACTGTCATCCAATAATGTAAACAACAACAATAATTACAGATTGTGCATCTATTTGTAATTTTGTTTTTACAGTTTTATAATACTTTTACTTTCATATTGTTTTGTTTGTTTTATGGCTTGTTTAAACTACTGCTATTTTTAATGTAAAATTTGATAGGTTTGTAATTACATCATTTTGTCATTACCTTGCTCTTTTAACTGTAATTTTAAAAAAAATTCAATGACCCTTTTAAATTGCTTGTATAGTCTTTTTTACATTATCAGGAACTTATTTTTAATCTATGTTTTAATTCTTGCTATTTTTACTTTTTTTCTCTTTTATCTTATTAGCACTGGTGATGAAGTTAGGCACTTCAAAAACGTTTGAAGAAAAATAAAATGATGTTCGTAGCTCCGTTGGTGTTACTTTTCCTTCACACACACACACACACACACACACACACACACACACACACACACACACACACACACACACACACACAACACCACACATATATATATATATATATATATAATATATATATATATATATATATATATAATAATAATATAAACAATAATATATATACATACATACACACACAACACACACACACACACATATATATATATCTATATCTATATCTATATATATATATATATATATATATATATATATATATATATATGTATATATATATATATATATGTATATATATATGTATATATATATATATATATATATATATATATATATATATATATATATATATATATAATATATATATTATATATGTGTGAGTGTGTGTGTAAAGATATGCGTATATATACCTATATATATCTAAACACACACACACAGAATGCAACCCCTCCTCCCCCCCCCCTCCGCTCCGGCCGAAAGACGAGTAGATGAAACTCTACCTGGAGTCGACCTGCAGCCGCGTCTACCGACCTGCTTCTCTCTCCACTTTACCTGCGAGAAAAAAGAGAGAAAAAATACGGTAAAAAAACGGGACAAAAAAAGGCGTTTTTTTCAGTTACTTATTCCATCTATTGTCCTGTCTTATCTTACGTATTTTTATTATGATTATTGGTATTTGTATTAATATCACTCCTGTCATTATCACATTTCTTATTTTTATCATCGTATTACTTATTACTTGTTTCTTATTGCTATCATCATACTTATTATTATTACAATTCTTATCATTATCATTATTCTTATTACTATTATCATTCTTATCATCATGATTATTATTATAATTTCTGTTACTAATACTATCTTTAATAGTATATGCAATTTATATTTAGAGCAATTTATAAAATCTATTTATTTATCTATTTAATCATAATTTGTGCGCAAGAAAAAGGAATGACTTTAAGTTTATTTTGCTTTTCATTCATCTCTTATTATTATTTTTGTTTCCATGTTCTTTTTTATCAAAGTTACGTACATAATTTTTTTTTTTTTTTATATATTTGGCAATTACATACAACATTATAGAAATCTTTAATCATACGTAAATGTATATATATATTTTCTTTTTGCAATTACATACAGTATAGAAATCTTTAGAAATCGAGATAAAAGAAATAGATTAAAAATATAAGAAAACCAAAAATAGAAAAAGAAGGAAAATGTCGAATGAAAAAAAATACAATAAGAAAAGTCGTACAGGAACCATAGCGGGAACCATAAGGCTTAGAATCGCACAGAAATCAAACGCCATTCCGTCCTTAAGGCATTCACACGGTATCCCCGGCGCCATGACGACCTGCTCGGGTTTACATAACCGAGACGTCAAGACTTTTTCTCGCCATCAAAAGGTCGTATCGAAGCCCTTTTAGGACATTCATTTAGATATATTCCACACCCAAATATAAATCTAATTCCTTTAAGCCATTTAAACCGACTTCCAAGATACGAACATTCATTTTCAAAAGACTTTCGCTGTCTCCGATAAAATTCGCTCTCCGTGTTTCCCTCCGACACTCAAGGTTCCAATAACGGAGTCGACGCCATGTCTCTTTTTTTTTCCCGCGCGATTTCAAAACCGAGATAAAAGCGCCACTCTTTCATTAACGAGAATTTCCAAACCTGTTACGGAACCATCAAGCTCTCCTCTCGATAATGATGCTGGTGATGTTATAGACAATTTCGGAGCAGGAATGAATGGATCGGGAATTGGAGAGAGAAAAAAAAAAAATCTTCCTTATCGAGGGGAGGGGGGGGGGGTAGGTAGGAGGGAGGGAGAGGGGATGGGAGGGGGGAAGGGAGAGAGGGGAGGGAAGAGAGATGGAGGAGATGAGAAAAGAAAGAGAGAGAGAGAGAGAGAGAGAGAGAGAGAGAGAGAGAGAGAGAGAGAGAGAGAGAGAGAGAGAAGAGAGGAGAGAGAGAGAGAGAGAGAGAGAGAGAAGAGAAAGGACGGCAAAAGCAGTGTTGCCCCTTTGCTGAGTCGGTAATTTGTAAACCGAAAAGACGATCAAAAATAAGGGATTTTTTCCTTTTTCCCCTCCACCCCCCCCTTCCTCCCTCTCTCTCTCCCCTCCCCCTCCCTCCCCCTCATGGCCGTTGGCCGTCTGATAAGGGAGATGAATGGAGGGGGGGGGGGAGGAGAGGGGGGGGGGGAAAGAAGAAGACGAAGGAGAAGAAGAGAAAAGAGAAGGAAGAGGAGGAGTAGGAGGAGGAGGAGGAGGAGGAGGAGGAGAGGAGGAGGAGGAGGAGGAGGAGGAGGAGAGGAGGAGGAAGAGAAGAAGAAGAAGGAGGGGGAGGGGAGAAGAAGAAGACGAGGGAGGAGGAAGAGAGGAGAGGAGGAGAGGAGAGGAGGAGGAGGAGGAGGAGGAGGAGGAGAGGGAGGAGGAGAGAGAGGAGGAGGAGAGAGGAGGAGGAGGAGGAGGAGGGAGAGAAGAAAAAGAAGAAATAGGAGGAGGAGGAGGGAAGATTGGAGGAGGAGGAGGAGGGGGAAAGAAAAGAAGAAAAAGAAGAAAAAGGAGGAGGAGGGGGAAAGAGTAGGAGGAGGAGGGGAACAGAAGAAGAAGAAGAAGAAGAAGAAGAGAAGAAGAAGAAGAGAGGGGAGGGGAAGAGAAGGAGGATGAGGATGAGGAAAGAGGAGAGGAGGAGGAGGGGAAGGGGAGTAGAGAAGAGTAGAGAGAGAGAAAGGAGAGGAGAAGAAAGAGAGAAGGACAGAAAGAAAAGAGAGAAGAGAAAGAGAGAAAGAAAGAAAATGACAAAGAAAGAGTATGGAACGAGAAAGAGAGAGAGAGAAAAAAAAAAAAAAAAAAGAGAGAGAGAAACAGCCACTAAGGAATAACACAACCTCTAAACCTCAACCTTTTTGGCAAAAGAGACGAGAAAAAATTTATGAGTAAGAAATCCATTTAAAATCTTAAGAATACAAAAAAAAAAAAAAAAAGACGATATCATTGTAAAAGTTCTGACTAAGTTTTGTGTTCTTTCGCTGATAATT
>NW_020872617.1:550539-570539 GCF_003789085.1 Penaeus vannamei
GGGTAAAGCCCTGGCAAAAGAGGATTATCATGCCATTTGTCTTTTTTCCTGGCCGTATGGGTTTGGTTTGGGGGAGAGAGGGAGAGGGGGGAGGTGGTGGTGGTGTGTGTTGGTGGCTGAGTGTGTGGTGGTGTTCCCCCCCCTACTCTCTCTTTTGCAGTTGGGGTTGCTGTTACATTGTATTTTCTAGTTTTTCTCTGTCTCCATTCTCCTCTCTCTTCTTTCTCTGTCCCTGTCTCTCTCTCCCTCTCTCTGGTCTCTGTCTTTGTTCTGTATTTCTGTATCTCTCTATTTTCCTTCTCTCCTCTCCCTCTTCCCTCTCCCTCCACTCCCCACCTTCCTCCTTCTTTTTCAATCCCTTTTTTTTAGCATATTACGAAAAACTTCGGATTGGTATGGCCTCAAAACTGAGACTAGGGCTGCGCGGCTTCTTCGCTCGCTCAGCTCTCTCTACTTTTTTCCTCTCTCTCTCTCGCTCTCTCTCTCTCTCTCTCTCTCTCTCTCTCTCTCCTCTCTCTCTTCTCTCTCTCTCTTCTCTCTCTCTCTCTCTCTCTCTCTCTCTCTCTTCTCTCTCGCTCTCTCCTCTTCTCGGCTTCTCTCTCTCTCGCCTCTCTCTTCTCGCTCCCTTCTCTCTCTCTCCTCTCTCTCTCTCTCTCTCTCTCTCTCTCTCTCTCTCTCTCTCTCTCTCTCTCTCTCTCTCCTCTCTCTTCTCTTTCCTCCTCTCTCTTCCTCCCTCTTCTTTTTCTCCCTCTCTCTCTTCTCTCTCTCTCTCTCTCTCTCTCTCTCTCTCTCTCTCTCCTCTCTCCTCCTTCCTCTCTCCTCTCTCCTTCTCTCCTCTTCTCCTCTCTCCTCTCTCCTCTCTCCTTCTCTCCTCTCTCCTCTCTCCTCTCTCCTCTCTCCTCTCTCCTCTCTCTCTCTCCCTCCTCTCCTCTCTCCCTCTCCTTCTTCTCCTCTCTCCTCTCTCCTCTCTCTCCTCTCTCTCTCTCTCTTCTTCCTCTCTCTCTCCTCTCTCTTCTCTCTCTCTCTCTCTCTCTCTCTCTCTCTCTTCTCTCTTCTCTCTCTCTCTTTCTCTCTATGTTTCATGTGGCGTATGTGGTCTTTTGGTGTGCGTGCGTGCATGCTTTTTGTTTATGTAACGGCAAAAACTTGTTTTTTTTGTTTTATTTCACGCGCGCGTTCACCCGCGGGGATAAACAAGTTGAATCTTGATAAAGCGTCTTTGAGAAAGAGAAATTCAAGAGAAATTTCAAGTGCTCGTAAGTGGAAAGGGCGATGCTAGGGCTGGGGGTGGGGAGACGGAGTGGAGGGAGGGTGAAGGGTGGAGAGGGGAGAGGGAAGAGGGAAGAGGGAGGGAGTGAGAAGGGAGAGGGAAGAGGGGAGAGGGAGGAGGGTGAAGCTGCCTTTGTAGAGATCGTGTTTGTCAGGCCCCTTTGTGAGCGTGCGTGTTGTGCCGCTGCGCGCGGGGAGTGTGAGGCGTTTTAAAAAAGGTTGTCAAGGAGCAAGGTTGGAAAGACTGCGCTAAGGGGTTAGGGTGGGAACGGGGGGGTTAAGCGGTCGGTTTTAAGGGGTCTTTCTTGATTGATGGTCAGTGGAAGGGAGGTTGAGATGGGATGCCGAGGTTGCAAGAAAGCTAGGGAGAGGATTGCAAGCTAGCGTTGACCGTCTGGAAAGGGGGAGCGTAAGGTAGCGTTGAGGGTTCAGAAAAAGGGGTTCAGAAAGGGGGTTGGTCATGATCGGCATTTAGGTGTTTCGGCTTCAGGGGTGAAAAAGGTACCACGAGTGGGGTGATTTTTTTTTTTTTTTTTTTTAAGGAGTTGGGAGGTACAGGAGGTCAAGGGAACGCTAGCAGGGAAGTTGAATAGCTCTTAGGCTAGCAGGGGGTTGAATAGGTCTTAGGCTAGCAGGGAAGTTGGAATAAGCTCTTAGGCTAGCCAGGGAAGTTTGAGGCTAGCAGGGAGTTTTGAATAGCTCTTAGGCTAGGCTTAGCAGGGGGTTGAATAGCTCTTAGGCTAGAGCAGGGAAGTTGAATGGCTCTTAGGCTAGAGCAGGGAAGTTGAATAGCTCTTAGGCTAGAGCAGGGAAAGTTTGAAAGTGTATCAAAGTCAGCAAAGAAGATTTTAAAAGTTGTCAAGATGGAAGGAAGGAAGTTAGAAATGCATAAAGCTATTAGGTAATTTCGAAAATATCAGATTAGTAGGGGAGTAGAAATTTATCAAGGGAGGAGGGGGACTTGAAGCGCGCAGCAGGGAAGCTATAAATATATTAGGATAGCAGGGAAGTCAAGAATGTATGAAGCCAGCAGGGGATTTAATGGGAATATTAAACTAACAGGGGAATGTTAAAGGGGTAAAAAGTGTCTGACATCTTTTTTTTTTTTTTCTTAATAAGAGTGCCAAAGCCAGGAGGATTAAGAGGGTGCAAGGTGCCAAGGAGATGCAGGAGGGAGGATTTTTTTGTTTTTTTTTTTAATTATTTTTATTTTTTATTTATTTTTTTTATTTATTTATTTATTTATTTTATTTATTGTTTTTTTTATTTATTTTATCTATTTTTTTTTAGGAGGGAGGATTTTTTTATTTTGTTTATTTTTTTTAATAATGCTCAGCCAGGGAGGATTAAGAGGGTGCCAAAGTGCCAAGGAGATGCAGGAGGAAGGACTTCGTGGGCGATTCGAAACAGTCCTCAGAGTGCCACGTCGAAGGCCTTCGGAGTGCCAAATTGCCGGGGATTCTTAAAAAAAAATGGTGTTGGGTGGGGGGCGAGATCGGTGCCAAGCTGTCAAGAAGGTTCTGGAAGGAGTGCCAAGGGTGCCTGAGGATTGTTGTAGAGAGATGGAGAAAGGGTGAGGTCGAGGCTGAAGGAGGATTGCCCAGGATAGGATGCTTCCTGAGAGAGAGAGATTAAGTATCATGGATTTAGTTGGTTTATTTATTATTTATTTATTATTTATTTATTTATTTATTAATTATTATTTATTATTATTATTATTATTTTTTATATATATATTGTTACATGCTGAGGGTGCACGAGGCCGAGAGCTGGGCTGTGGGAGCTTTGTCTGCTGTGTGTTGCCCCTTTAGTGGGGTTGGGGGGGGTGGGGGGGGGGTTGGAGAGTTGGGTTAACGCCCCTTTCGCCCCCCCCCCAACACACACAATGCCCTTAATACTCGCAGTGTGCCTAACCCTCTTCAAGCCAGTGCAACTTTCCCCCTTATTTCTTCCTTCCTTTCTCTCGCTCCTCCTTCCTTCGCCTCGTACCCTCGTACTCTCCTCTCCCTTTCTCTCTCTCTCTCTCTCTCTCTCCCTCTCCTCTCCTTCTCCTCTCTCTCTCCCTCTCCTCCTCTCCCTCTCCCTCTCCTCTCCCCCCCCCCCCGACGTGGTATCGGCGGTGGTGATGTCGGCAGCTTTATCGGAGACACTGGATTGCATTGCCTTGTTCGCGTATGGTTGGTATTGGCGCCTCGGCTCCCTCCTCTCCTTCTCCCTCTCTCCCCTCTCTCTCCTCTCCCCACGTCTACTCCTTTTCCTTCCTCCCCTCTCCTTTTCCCCACCACCCTTCCTTCCATTATCTCTCCCACCTCTCCTTCTCTCATTCTCCCTTTTCCTTCCTCCTTCGCTTCTCTCTCTTCCTCATTTTCCTCTCCCCTCTTCCCCTCCCTCTCCCTCTCCTTCTCTCCTCCCACGTTCCTTCCTCTCCCCCCTTCTCCCCTTACCTTTCCTCTCCCCACCCCCTTTTCCCTCCCCCCTCCCTCTCCTACTCTCCTTCTCTCCCTCCCCCCGTATCCTCCCCCCTTTCCCTCTCCTTCTCTTCTTCCCCCTTTCCCCTCCTTCTCCCCCTTCCCCCTTTTCCTCTCCCCCCCTTCTCCTCTCCCTTTCCCCTCTCCCTTTTCTCCCTCCCCAGGCGAAGACCCACGTTGGGCCCTCGATTGATCTCGCGTCGGAGTAATTAAGAGCGAGGAGAGCTATTGGGCCACTGGTCAGTCGCTCGCCTCGCCCTCGGGTTGTTGAGGGGGGGGGGTTGAGTTGTGTGTGGGGGGGAAGGGGTGCTTGTGGGGGTTGTGCTTGCTAAGGGGTGTTGGGGATTTTGCTTTGTTTTGTTTTGTTTTTGTGTGTTTGTATATTTTTTTTTTTTGTTTTTTGTTTGTGTTTTTTTAGGTTTGCTGTTAAATGTGTATTTGTTTGTTGGAGTTGTGGGGGTTGTGCTTGGCCAAGAGGTGTTGGGGATTTTTTTGTTGTTTTGTGTTTTTGTTTTTGTTGTTTTGTATGTTTTTTGTGTTTTTTGTTTTGTAGTTTGCTGTTAAATGTGTATTTGTTTGTTGGAGTTGTGGGGGTTGTGCTTGGCCAAGAGGTGTTGGGGATTTTTTGTGTTTTTGTTCGTTTTTATTGTATTTGTTCGTTTTGTATGTTTTGTTGTTGTTCTTAAATGTGTATTTGTTTATTGTAGTTGTCTGTCTGTTTGTCTTTTTGGTGGCGGGTGCGTGGAGGAAAGATTTTCGTTTGGAAGTTCGAGATAAAGAAAAAAATTTTCTTGGGGGAAGGGAAAGGGGGTTGGGGGGGTTGTTCGTATTGTTCTTGTTCTTGTTTTTTTTCCACCATCTTTACCTTCCCCTTTTTTGCACTTCTCTTCATTCCCGTTCTCCCCCCCCCCCTCCCATTCCCTCTCTTCCCCCCCCCCCCCCCACACTCACCCCTCTCCAAACACGCGCACGGTCTATCTCCCTTTTTCTTTTTTTTTTCTTTTGTTACATAAGAGACACTTGAGGCCTTGGGCTACGTGATGCATCAGTGCTCCTGTGGACACGGGTCTTTCACCTTCCCCTTCCCCCCTCCCTCTCCCCTCCCTCTCCCTCCTCTCTCCCCTCCCTCCTCTCCTCCTCTCTCTCTCTCTTCGTCTCTTCTCTTCTCTCTCTCTTTCTCTTTCTCTCCTCTCTCTCTCTCTCTCTCTCTCTCTCTCTCTCTCTCTCTCTCTACTCTCTCTCCTCTCTCTCTCTCTCTCTCTCTCTCTCTCTCTCTCTCTCTCTCCTCTCTCTCTCTCTCTCTCTCTCTCTCTCTCTCTCTCTCTCTCTCTCTCTCTCTCTCTCTCTCTCCCTCTCTCCTCTCTCTCTCTCCCTTCTCCCCTTTCTCTCCCTTCTGTTGCTCTCCTCTGTTTTGCTTTTTTCTCTTCCTTCTCGACCCCCTTCACATCCCCGCGGCCTTCATCATCACTCTTTTCCTCCCTCCTCCTCCTACCCTTCCTTCTCCCTCCCTTCCCCGCTTTTCTCTTCTTCTCTTTCTTCCTTTTCTTTTTCCTCCCCCTCCTCCTTAACTCCTGTTCTTTTTTCTCCTCCTTCTCATCTTCTCGTGGTCGTCCTCCTCTTCTCGTCCCCCTCCTCCACCACCACCCACCTCCTTCCTCCTCCTCGTCCTCCTCCACCACCACCACCACATCCTCCTCCTCCTCCTCCTTTCTCGGTCCTCCTTCTTGTCGTCCTCTTCCTCCTCCTTTCGTGCACCCTCAGCGTTATCTGAATTGGTGAAGTATTGTACCCTTCTCATCCGTCTTCTTCTCCATTCTGTCTCCTCATTTTAATCTTTATTTCTTCTTGTACCTTCTCTTGATACTTATTATTTTTTTTTTATCATTCTTCCGTTTCTCTTTTTACCTCTCTAGCTTCCTCATTTTTTGTCATTTTATTCTTCATTTTCCCTTTCCTTTTCCTACTTCTCTTCCCTACAACTCCCTTCCTCTTCCTCCCTTCCCTCCTCTTGAAGTCCAATTCACCGCCTCTCCCTGTCCCCCCTTCTTCCCTTTTCTCCTGCTCCCTCCTCCTTCTTTCTCACTCCAAACCACTTCACCACTGTACCACTTCGCCCTCTTCTCTCTACCTCTTCCCTCTTCTTCCTTTTTCACTTTCTCCCCTTCTTGCTCCTAGATTTCCCGTCTATTATCCCGCCTCCACCTCCTCTCCTTCTTCTCTCTACTTCTACTTCTACTTCCCTCCTCCTCCTCTCCTCCTCCTCCTCCTCCCTCCTCCTCTCCTCCGCCTCCTTCCTCCTCCCCCTCCTCCCCTTCCTCCTCCCCTTCCTCTCCCAATCTATTCCACTTCGCGAGGGCATCCAGAAGGTGGTCGTTTAGGATCGTTCTTTTGTTCTTTCTCTCGTTTCTTTCTTTCGTTCTCCCTCTCGTTTCTTTCTTCAGGCTCGTTCGTATCGATGAGGGGCGTCTGTTTTCCCTCCTCTCCGTCTCCTTTCTCCCCACTCCCATTCCCCTCTCTTGTTGTGTGGCTTCCTCTTTCTCTTCGCCTTATATTCCTCCCTGCCGTTGACTCTCTCTAATCGCTCCTTCCCTGTTACTGTCTTCTTCGCCTCTCTGTTCCCGCGTCCTGTCGGTTATCTTCCCTTTCCTCAATTCCTTTCTCCTTCTTCCCCTTTCCCCCCCTTTCCATCTCCTCCCCTCCCCATCCTTTCTCCCTTCCCTCTCCCCCATCTCTGCCTCCCCTTCCCTTACTCCACTCCCTACTCCTCCCTCTCTCCCCAATCCCTGCTTCTCCATTCCTCCCTTTATCCCAATCCCACTCCTCCCTTTACCTCAATCCCCTCCTTCCTCCTTCCTCCCCACCCTCCCTTACCTCAATTCCTCCCCTCCCTTCCTCCCCCCTCCCCTCCTCCCCACCCTCCCTTTACCTCAGGTCCCCTCCCTCCTTTCCCCCCACCCTCCCTTTACCTCAGTCCCCTCCCTCCTCCTCCTCTTCCCCCTCTCCCCCCTCCCCCCTCCTCCCNCTCCATTCCGAAAGAGAGAGAAAAATTATATCAGATTTTTGGGAGACAAGTTCATGCAGACAGCTGGAATAAACAAATACTTTGGAAATGAAATCACGCAAAAATAAAAAGTTAGTCAAGGTCTGTGTTATTTTCGTTTTGTTTAATTTCAATTCTATCTATCTTTATCTCTATCTATTTGTTTGTTTGTTTTGTTTGACTTTGTTTTTCTTTCTCCTCCTATTTTTCTCTCTATTATTGAACTCTCTCTCTCCCTATTCCCCTTATCTCTCCGTCCCTCCACCCTCTTTCTCTGTCTGTGTGTCTTTCTCTCTTTTCTTTCTTTTTTCGTCCTCCCTCCCTCCCTCTCTCTCTCTCTCCCTCCCCCCTTTCTCTCTCTCTCTCTCTCTCTCTCTCTCTCTCTCTCTCTCTCTCTCTCTCTCTCTCTCTCTCTCTCTCTCTCTCTCTCTCTCTCTCTCTCTCTCTCTCCCTTCTTGAGCCTTAGAATCTAATAAAAATACTTCAAACAAAGCAAGCTATGTTCAGGCATTTCCCCTTGAGTAGAACCCGAGAACGCTCTCTGAATACACTGTACATACATGTAATTTTTCATTTTTGTACATAATACCCAGTTCTGTTTGCACTGTACATAATTCTGGCGCAGAATCCACTTTTTTTCTCCCTTTCTAAGCACACAGTACAGTCAGTTCCCATGCAGACTGTGCACTTTCCATGCATTTGTGTTTTGACGTGTGTTGCAGGGTAATTGCATTCCAGTCTTGTTTCGAAAGCAGTCGAGAACAGTGTGGTTTGTGCAAAGTCGAGGGACACATGTAATATCTGAGAGTACAGTAGGGTACAATAGGTAATGGTATTCATTATGAGCACATCGGGGGGGGAGTCTAAATTGCTTTAGTACAGTGAATGAAAAATTAGATTAGTATATTTGTTTATATGTATTACAAGTTTAATGTCGTTTCATAGTCTATGAGTACAATCCAGTTAAAACAGAGGCACAGTTATTAGCATGAGTACTCCCCTCCACCTGACCCTACTCCCCTCCCTTTGCCACAAGCCCCTCCCACTCCCTTTCCCCTACAAGTCCCCTCAAACCCCCTCAATTCCTCCCTTCTCCCCATCCCGTTCTCAGCCCCTCTCTCCCCTCATAAATCAACCCCCACCACCAACTCTTTATTACATTCTTATATTCACATATCAACCCCCACCAACAACCCTCCTCAGCTCCCCCCTTCACTCCCCTCCCTCCTGACCCATCCTCTCCACCATCTTCACTCCCTCTCCACACATCTACTTCCCCTCCTCTACATCACCTATCTCAACCCTCTTTCACGTCTCATCCCACCCTCCTCACCCATCTAACCCTCTCCAACTTCCCTCAACCCTTCCTTACCCCCTACACCCTCTCCAACCCCCCTTAACCCTTCCTCTCCCCTCTACCCCTCTCCAACCCCTAACCCTTCCTCACCCCCCCCTACCCCTCTCCAAACCCCTCAACCCTTCCTTACCCCCCTACCCTCTCCACCCTTCCTCACACCTTACCCCCAACCTCCCTCACCCCTACCCCCTTCTCATCCCTACCCCTTCTCAACCCTTCCCTCACCCCACCCTTCTCCAACTCTCCCCCAACCCTTCTACCCCCTATCCCAACCCCCTACCCCTCAACCCTTCCTCATCCCCTTCCCCTCTCCAACCCCCCTCAACCCTCCCTTCCCCTCACCAACCCCTCTCCATCCCACTTCCTCACCCTACCCCCACCCCGCTCCACCCTCCCCTCAACCCTTCCTCACCCCCTCAACCCCTCCCCACCCCCTCAACCCCCTCCAACCCCCCTCAACCCCTCCCCACCCCCCAACTAAGGCAACCGGGATCGGACAAAAACAAATTGCCTCGGCTTTAACCCCGATGAAGCGTTGGCAGCCGGCGAACAGGATGCGTTTTCGGCGATGGAGAGGAATCCGCTAATCTCCCCGGGAAGATCTCTCATTTTTAATCACTCTATTTATTTGTTCATTTATACATATAAAGAGAGAAGGAGAGAGAATGAAAGATAGATAGATAGGGAGAGAGAGAAAGAGAGAGAAAGAGGGAGGGAGGGGGAGGGAGGGAGGGAGGGAGGGAGGGAGGAGGGAGGAGGGAGGGAGGGAGGAGAGGGAGGGAGGGAGGAGGAGAGAGAGAGAGAGAGAGAGAGAGAGAGAGAGAGAGAGAGAGAGAGAGAGAGAGAGAGAGAGAGAGGGAGAGAGAGAGAGAGAGAGAGAGAGAGAGAGAGATAGAATAGATAGATAGAGATAGAGATAGAGAGAGAGAGAGAGAAAAAGAAACAGAGATGAAAGGAAAGAGAAAGCGAAACAAACCCACCCACCGCCCCGCGTTAACAGCCAGGAGGACTAAAATAACCCATCCCTTTTTATCCTTCCCGAATCCATCCTTCGACATCCTACAGAGAACCCCCATCCTACGGGCGGCCATCCTTCCATCCCTCATAACAGCCTCATCTCATTCAGCCCCGATCGATGCCGAACCGCCCCACGCCCGCCGAGGACCCCGCGACGGCCCGCCGCTCAACTCTACGGGCTTCCACGCCGCGTTTCAGTTGCTTCTCGCGGTTTCCTTAATACGTTGGAATCTCTTTAGCGCTTCGACACGCGGCCGGAGTGCGCTGCCTCCTCCACTCGTGAGCGCGCTTGCTCTTTAATATGCATTGCTGCACTCTACACACTCTATTTATGTGTATATATAGACATTATATATATATATATATATATATATAATATATATATATATATATATATATATATATATATATATATGCAGATGCATATAATATATATTTTTATATGTTATATATATATGTATATATGTACATAGATATACATACATACGTATATACATATACATACATATATATGTATACATAAATATATACATATATGTATATACACATATATGTATACACATACATACATATACATCATACATACGCACACACACACATACATACATACATACATACATATATATATATATATATATATATATATATATATATATGTATGTATGTATGTATGCATGTATGTACAAATATAGATAGATAGATAGATAGATAGATGCACACATGCATACATACATGCATACATAAAAAACGATTACATAAATACACACACATATCCATCCATCCATCCATCTACCTATCCATCTGTAAATACACCCACACACATCTTTTTATTGCGCCCATAGAAGCCGAGGAGTTTAAGAAAGCTCCCCCTCCCCGCCCCCCGCCCTACCCGCGCCACCCGCCCTCCCCGCCTACCCGCCCGCCGCCATCACGCCCATCCATAATTCAGCCCAAGAGTCGGGTCCCACTGGCTCGCTTCGCAAATATTTCGGGAGCGCGTCCCCAGTTGAGGGCCCCTGGAGGCAAGGAGGGTTGTGGGGGAGGGGGAGGAGGAAGTCAGGGGTGTTGGCTTGCAAAGGGGAAGGTCTTGCGTGATTAACTCCCTACCTTTGGGGCGCTGGTGGTGGGGGAGGGAGGGAGGGAGGGAGGGAGAAGGGGGGGGGACGGAGGGAGTGGGCGAAGGAGATGGGAGGGGGATGACGGAAGGGAGTGGGGGAGAAGAAGATGGGAGGGGAGACGGAAGGGGTGGGGGAAGAGGTGGGACGGGGGTGTGTGGGGCTGAGGGGAGAAAGAGAGGGGAGTGGAAGTTGGGAGAGGTGGGATGAGGGGGAGGGATGAGGGGGGAAGTGGGAGTATTAGGGAGAGGGAGAGAAGGTAAGGGAAAGTGCAGGAGGGAGGCACGAGGGGGGGGGGGGAGGGGAGTTGTAGGAGAATGTAGGGAAGGTGAAAAAGAAAAGGCAGAAAAGAGGAGAGTTGGGGGGGGGGGGGAGAAGGACAGGAGTAACGGGAGGTGGGGAGAAAGGGAGGGAGAAGGAGGGGGAGAAAAACTTTGTCTCAAAACATTAACTGATCTTTGGAACAAATTCTATTACGTGTATTATATATGCACAAGCACGCACACACACACACACACACACACACACACACACACACACACACACACACACACGCCCCATCCTCCCACACACCACACGCCCATTACACTCAAATCCCAAAACCACATCCGCCCACGACCTCCCTCGCCCTCGCTCCCCCCGCCCACCCTTCTTCGCCCCGCCTCCTTCGCAGCCGAATCCCCCGCCATTGCCATGCACACCGATCGTTGCTGCCACGCCCTTCCTCTCACGCCGTCTCGATTCCAAACGTGTCCAAACGCGTTCGATCAAAAACAGCTGATTCCTCGTCGCTTGGGATTTTCTGGTCCGACGACTGTTCCTTTTTATTCATTTATTCTCTCTTTTATTTATTTTCTATCTATTCGTTTATTTTTATATATTCATTTATCTATTTCATGAATATAATTCATGATTAACATAATTATTTATTTTAAAAGGGGATTGTATACAGATGAAAGCGAGTGCACATGAGCGGGTATACAGTCCTCAGGTTTATAGGTTTTTATCCACAAACGAGTGTACATGAAACACAAAACGCACATTCACCCTCCTTCCCCCCCCCCCCTCCCATGTACACACGCAATATCTGCCAACTTTCCCTCCCTCTCCCTTAACCCTTTGACCCTCCCTCCTGAAAATTAGGACTCACTTGAGACCCTTTTTATCCCTTCTCTCCCTCCTTTATTCCCCTGGTCGATCTCTCTCTCTCTCTCTCTCTAGGCCTCCCTCTCCTCTCCCCTTTACCCTCCCTCTCCCATCTCCTTAATTTATCCCAGGAGGGGAAAAATCTACCCCGGGGGGCTCTTTTTCCCTGGAGAGACCTCTTTCCCCTCCTTTCTTCCTTTCCCTTTCCTTTATCGACTTTTTCTTTTCTAGAGTTCCAAGCCTTTCTCCCCGCATTCACGTCTTCTCTTTCCCTCCTACCCTTCTTCCCCATTTCATTATCGTCTCTGTCTTTCTTCCCTACCCCACGTTCCTTTCTTCTAACGTCTCTCACTTTTCCCCTATTCTCCTTCCCTTTACCCCAGTCCTCCATTCCTTTTCTTCTTCCATCTCCTTTTTATCCCTCTATCCTCCATACTCTCTTCCCGTCTGTCCCCCACCCTCCTTTTCCCCTAAACTTGTCTCTCCTACCCCTAAACTTCCCTCTCCCCCCTTAACTTCCCTCCCTACTCCTTCTCCCCTAACTTCTTTCCCCTTTTCCTCCATCCATCCCCCTATCCCCTACCACTCCCTCCCTCCCCCCCCTAACCTCCTCCGTCTTTCCCCCCAGACGCCCTCCCCTTTTCCCCCTATCCTTTCCCCTATCCCCTACCACTCCCTCCCCCCCCTCATCTCCTACCTTTCTCCCCCTAACTTCTTCCCCCTTTTCCCCTATCCATCCATCCCCCCTATCACCTACCACTCCCCCCCTCCCCCTAACCTCCTACCCTTTCTCCCCTAACTTCTTCCCCTTTCCCCCCCTTCCATCCCCCTATCCATCCATTCCCCTATCCCCTACCACTCCCTCCCCCCGCCAACCTCCTTCGTCTTTCCCCCCAGACGCCCTCCCCTTTTCCCCTAGCCGGCCTCCCATAAGCGTAGGTCTACACGTAATTTAAACCCTTTGTCCGCTCTCGTGAATGTCTGCGGGGAGAATTACAGGCCCGGGGTCGCTGTCTGCGGATGTTGCACGTGTATACTTACATACACACACAGACACTTACAGGTACACACACACACTTACAGGCACACACACACACCAGACTTACAGGCACACACACACACTTATAGGCACACACATACACACACTTACAGGCACACACACACTTACAGGCACACACACACACATATCTATCTATCTATCATCTATCTATCTATCTATTTATCTATCTATAATGTAAATACTTGAACATGCATGCATACACTTAACGTACAGGCACATATACACATATATACAAAACATTTATACTTGCACACACACACACACACACACACACACACACACACACACACACACACACACACACACACACACACACCACGCACACACATGGCTATAGAAAACTACTAAAATTTTAACGAACAGAAAACCAAAGTATAAAAGTAAATAGATTGAAAAAACAACCAAACAGAACCGAATTCTCCCCCTCCATCTATACGAACGGAGAGAGAGAAAGGAAAGAAAAAATAAAAAAATATATGGAAAAAGGCCAAACAATTAATAAACAACAACAACAGGCGCTCGAGTTGACCTTTCACCCCCCTCCCCTTGTCCCTTCTCCCTCCCCTCCCCCCCTTCCCCTTCCACTTCTCCCTCCCGCTCCCATTTTTCCCCCCCACCCCAACTCCTCCCTCCCCCTCCCCCTTCGACTTCCACTCCTCCCTCCCCCTCCCCCCCACTTCCCTCCCTTCCCCCTCCCCTCCCCTTCCACTTCTCCTCCCCGCTCCCCTTCTCCCTCCTCTCCCCCCCCCTACCATTCTCCTCCCCTCCCCCTACCCCTTCCACTCCTTCCTCTTCCTCCCCCTCCTCCTCCCCTTCCCCTTCCACTCCTCCTTCTTCCTCCCCTCCCCTACCCCCCACCCTCCCCCTTTCCCCCTTACCCCCCCCCCCCCTCGTTCCCGACAGTCCTGAACCTTCAGCAAATCCGATCTATAAATAGCACAGCTTCACCTTCACACTTCGACACACAGTTATACTTGTAAATAGAGGTGGAGGGGGAGGGAGGGAGGGAGGAGGGAGGAGGAAGGGCGGAGGGAGGGAGGGTGTTGGAGTGAGGTGGAGGGAGGAGGAGGGCGGGAAGGGGAGGAGGAGGGAGGGCGGGAGGAGGGTGTTGGAGTGAGGTGGAGGGAGGGAGGGAGGGAGGGCGGGAGGGAGGGAGGGAGGGAGGGAGGAGAGGGAGGGAGGGAGGGAGGCGGAGGGCGGGAGGGAGGGGAGGAGGGGAGGGCGGGAGGGAGGGAGGGAGGAGATCGTGGATGGTAAGAAAAGAGGGAGAATGGGGGAGGTGGAAGGGATGGAGGGACGAGAGAGAAGAGAGAGAGAGAGAGAGAGAGAGAGAGAGAGAGAGAGAGAGAGAGAGAGAGAGAGAGAGAGAGAGAGAGAGAGAGAGAGAGAGAGAGAGAGAGAAACTGATACAAAGACAGAGACAGACAAACAATTAAACAGACAGACATACAGATAAACACCAACAGAAATAACAAGAAAAAAACAAAAACAAACAAACAATGAGTAAATACCCAAACCCAGTGAGTAAATAATGAGTAAATGAGGCAAGAGAATGAGTGATTGAGATCGCGTCATCGTCAGCCTGGCACGAGGAGGGTCGTTGCAGACGCTGTTGCAAGAATCAATAAACATTTTTAAACATTTTTTTCGACCTTCATTTTCATTCCTTTCGCTTTTTTTATCATTTATTTTATATTTCTTCCATTCGTAAGGATCGGAAGAATATATAATGTCTAATTTCTTTCGTTAACGCTTTATTATATTTTCTTTTATATTTCTTCCGTTCGTAAGGATTGGAAGAATAAATAATGATAATAGCAATGATAATAATAAAGTAATGGAAATAATGATTATAATAAAGTAAGGTTGATAATGATAATAATAGAAATATTAATTATAATAAAATTGATAATGATAATGATAATGATGATGATAATAATAATAATGATAGAAATAGCGATAATAATGTAAAAAAAATTCTCACGATAAATTGATAATCTATTTCTCAACACCCCACAAAAAATAGAATAAACAAAAACTAAACAACCGAACGAATAAATAAGAATAAATCTAAAAACTAAAATAAAAATCTAAAATAACCGAACGAATAAATAAGAATGAGTTTAAAAATCCAAAAAATCTCACGCAGTCGCCCTTTTGCCTTCGCCTGGCGGATGCACCGACACATTTCGCGCCGAGATTCGTGTCGACTTTCGCCAGACTTTCCGTCGTTAAAGGAGGAAGTGACGTCATTGTCCATCCGACACACTTTCTTATCATCGGGTCCAGATGGAGAAGAGATCTGAGGGGATGAGGGGAGAGGGTGAGGGAGAGGGAGAAGGGGAAGGAGAGGGAGAGGAGAAGGGGAGGGAGAGAGGGAGAGAGGGGAAGGGGAGAGAGAGTGGGAGAGGGGGAAAGGGGAAGAGATCTGAGGGGATGAGGGGAGGGAGAGAGGGAGAGGAGAAGGGAGGGAGAGGGAGGGGAAAGAGATCTGAGGGGATGAGGGAGGGGAGAGGAGAGAGAGGGAGTGGGAGAGGGAGAGGGTAGAGGAGGGAAGAGGGAGAGGGAGGGGAGGGAGGGAGGAGAAGGGAGGGAGAGGGGAGGAGAAGGAAAGGGAGAAGAGGGAAGGGAGAAGGAGAAGGGGAAGGGAGAGAAGGGGAGGGGAGGAAGAAGGGGAAAGGGAGGAGAAGGGGAAGGGAAGAGGGGGAGGGGAGGGAGAGGGAGAGGGAGGGAAAGGGGAAGGGACGGGGAGTCGGAGGGACGGAGAAAGAGAGGGAGAAGGTGAGGGAGATGATGAGAGATAGGGTAAGAGAGAGGGTGAGGATGAGGGAGAGGGAGAAAGGATTTTTGTATGTTACAGAAGAAAGGAATGAAAAGACAAAAGAAAAAAAGAAAAAGAGGAAATAAAGAAGGAAAATATCAAATAAGGAAATAAGAAGAAAATAAGATAAGATGGACAACAAACAAACTTACATGTTATCTATCCATCTATCTATCTCTAACAAACAAACTCAACGCTCAAAACTGTAGACACGAATAAAAAAGAAATAGACAAATAGAAAATAAATGACAAGTATGAAAGTAATGGACAGAGAATTATAGAAAACGAGGGATTATTTTATCTCTTCTTTCTCTCACAAACGCCTCAATTTTTCAAGATGTCAAGACGGTTATAAAAAAGCCAAAAAGGGAACAGGATAATGGAAAGCTTAGAAACACTGAAAAATATCCGAATTATCTAAATAAAGGAATAAAAAAAGAAAAAAAAAAAAAAGAAAAAATCTCCACTTAACAACCTTATCCATATCTCAAAATGTCGAGATGCTAAAAACAACAACAACAGCAACAACGACAACAACAATAAAATAAATAACAATAACAATAACACTAAAAAGCAGAACTGGGTGAAAACAACGGACAGAAAATTACAAAAAGGAGAAAATGTCTCCCCGTTCCAAAATGTCGAGATGGTGATATAACTTTCCCGCCAATCGCTCTTTCTTTGTCTCTGGATCTCGCGCCAAAATTATTTCTCTCTCTCTCTCTCTCTCTCTCTCTCTCTCTCTCTCTCTTTCTCTTTTCTTTTCTCTCTCTCTCTCTCTCTCTCTTCTCTCTCTCTCTCTCTCTCTCTCTCTCTCTCTCTCTCTCTCTTTCGTTTTCGTTGTGTTCCATTGCTCTATATTATCTTCAATCTTCGTATTGCCTTATTATTTTTTTTCGTTATTGTTATTCTTCTATTTTGCTATTTCTATCCCTATTTCTATGTATCTAATTCGCTCTCTTTCTTTTCATCTTCATCTTTTGTCTATATTATTATTCAAACTATCATTATATTTCTATTTTGCTATGATTGTTTTTATCATCATAATGTCAATAACAACAAAAACAATTATCATCGTTTTTGTTAAAAGATATATATATATATATATGTATATATAATATATATATATATATATATATATATATATATATATATATATATATATATACATTATAATCGCTTCGCTTCTCCATTCCCACTCCTTTATCTTACTTGTCCCCGCATCTATGTAATCATCATCACTATTACATTCTTCTCTTCTTCCTTCTCCTTGCCCCCCTCATCTTCCTCTTCTTCTTCTCCTCCTTGTTCTCCTCTCGTCTCCTTGTTCTTGTTTTCGTCCTCTTCTTCTTCCTCTTCCTTTTCCTCCTCCTCCTCCTCCTCCTACTCTTCCTCTTTCCCAACAACCCTCCCCCGTCTCCCCCCTCCCCCCTCCCCCTCTCTCCCTCCCCCCCCGTCCTCCTCCTCCTCCTCTCTCTCTCCTCCCCACCACCCTCCTTTCCTCCCCCCCCCGTCCTCCCTCCTCCTCTTCTCTCTCTCTCTCTCCCCGTAACCACTCCTCCCTAATCTCCCCTCTCCTTTATCCTCCTCCCCCCCCATCCTTCTCCTCCCCCACCCCTCCTCCTCCCCCCCAGCCTTTAACTTCCCCCCCCTCTCCTCCTCCCCCCCAGCCTTTCACTCCCCATCCCTCCTTCTCCTCACCCCCCATCCTTCACCCCCCCTCCTTCACCCCCCATCCTTCCACCCCCCTCCTTCTCTCCCTCCCCTACCCCCCTCCTTTCCTTAAGCGATGTCCCGAGAAATGTGAAAGAAATTGAGGTTTTCGAAAAGAAGGAGAATCATTTTGTGGACATTTGTTAATAGATGGATAGATGGATAGGAACACATGCGTGCCTACATACGCACATACACGTACATAGACACGCACACACACATACATACACGCACACACACATACACGTACATACACACGCACATACACGTACACGTACATAGACACGCACACACACATACACGTACATAGACACGCACACACACATACACGTACATAGACACGCACACACACATACACGTACATAGACACGCACACACACATACACGTACATAGACACGTACACACATACACGTACATAGACACGCACACACACATACACGCATACACGCACACACATACACGTACATAGACACGCACACACACATACACGTACATAGACACGCACACACACATACACGTACATAGACACGCACACACACACACGACATAGACACCACACACACATACACGTACATAGACACACACACATACACGTACACACGCCACACACATACACGTACATAGACACGCACACACATACACGTACATAGACACGCACACACACAACACACATACATAGACACGCACACACACATACACGTACATAGACACGTCACACACACACTACATAGACACGCACACACACATACACGTACATAACACGCACACACATACACGTATAGACGCACACACACATACACGTACACACGCACACGCACGTACATAGACACGCACCACACACATACACGTACATAGACACGCACACCACACATACACGTACATAGACACGCACACACACTACACATACACATACACGTACATAGACACGCACACACACAAACACGTACATAGACACGCACACACACATACACGTACATAGACACGCACACACATACACGTACATAAACACGCACATACACGTACATAGACACGCACACACACATACACGTACATAGACACGCACACAACACATACACACATAGTACACATAGACACGCATACATACACACCACGCACACACACATACACGTACATTACACGTACATAGACACACACACACACATACACGTACATAGACACACACATGTCACGACGCATAGACACGCATACATAGACACGCACACACACATACACGTACACATATGAATATACGCTAACAAACACACATCCATACGCACATATTCATATATCTGTCTATTAGCTATCTATCTTACTTTCTATCTGTCTATCTATATCATATATAGAAAAACAGAAAAACATCACATGCAGAAAAAAACGTAATAAAAAAGAAGTAATACACAAGTAAATATATGAAATAAAGCAAAACAACCCCCCCCCCGAAAAAAAGAAGAAGAAGAAAAAAAAGAAGAAGAAGAAGAAGAAAAGAAGAAGAAGAAGAAGAAGAAGAAGAAGAAGAAGAAGAAGAAGAAGAAGAAGAAGAAGAAAGAAACAAACACTCCCCCCCTCAAAAAAGGGAAAGAAAAAAAGAAAGAAAGAAAGAAAGAAAAGAGAGAAAGAAGAAGAGAAAGAAGAAGAAGAAGAAAGAAGAAGAAGAAGATGATGATGATGAATGATGATGAATGATGATATGATGATGATGATGATGATGATGATGATGATGATGAAGATGATGAAGAAGAAGAAGAAGAAAAAATAAATAAAAACAGGCACGCTTGGTATTATTCCCTGTGTATTTCTTTGGCATTTAATTTTCTCCACAAATGAAGTATTGCCAAAATAGATCTGCTGATTCTGAAAAAAAGTTGAACGCAAAATCGTAAATCTGTTTCTTAAAAAAATTGGCTAAAAAATAATTGGGTTATAAATCAGGGCACAGAATTTGGCAATTTCTCTCCCACGAGTTGCCATGTCGTGATTTGCTGCGCCGATTTTTAAAATTAAACCTTCGAAGTGTTAAAAGATGAACATTAATGATAAAAAAGATAAATGTCCCGAAGAGATAATAGATAATTGATACTAATATGCAAATGGGATAATAAGAAGATAGATGATAATGGATGAGCATGAGAGAGGTAAAAGATTGGTGAGTGAGGCTAAGCTAATTAGCAAATTTTCTCCTCTCTCTCTTTCTTATTATCGTTCTTTACTTCTCTCTCTCTTTCTCGTTATCTCCCTCTTCCTTTCTTTCTCCTTCTTTATATTTCTGTATGTCTGTCTGTGTGTCTGTTTCTCTATCTACCTATCTATCTATCCCTATTTCTATGTATCTCTCTAACTCCCTCTCTCTCTCTCATTCTCTTCAGCTCCCCTCTCCATCTCCCTGTCTCCCTCCCTCTTACTCCCCCACTCCCTCTCAGTTTCCCCTCCCAATCTCACTCTCCTCTCCTCCTCCTCCTCATCCCTCTCTCCCTCCCTTCTTCCTTCTCCCCCTCCCTTCCCCCCATTCTCCCCTCTCCCTCTCCGCCTTCCGTCTCCCCTCTCCCCTATCTTCCTCCCATCTTCCCTCTTCCCCCCATTTCCCTCTCCCCCTCTTACCCTTTCTTCCTCCCCACTCCCTCTCTCCCTCCCTTCTTCCTTCTCCCTCTCCCTTTTCCCTCTACCCTCTCTTCCTCCCCATCTCCCTCTCTCCCTCCCCATCTCCCTCTTTTCCCCTTCTTCCTTCTCCCTTCCTCTCCCTCTCCTCTCCCTCTTTCCCTCCCTCCTCCCCATCTCCCCCCTTCCCCCCCCCCCTCCTCAAGACGACCAGCGAAGACGGGGCGAGACAGCGACTTCCTCCGCAGCTGTTCGCAAGCAACTGAGGGGGGGGAGGGAGGGGGGGGGGGGTGTTGCGGTTCGTTTGCGGGGAAAGTCCAGGCAAACCGCAAGCACAAAGCAAGCAAAAAAGCAAGCACAAAACAAGCGAATATTCGAGCGAAAAAAGCAAGCTGGGTGGA